>NEWO01000005.1:4975726-4993329 GCA_003013225.1 Phalaenopsis aphrodite
ATATATCCGTTGACCACAACGATCAGATGAGTTATTCTTCATCCGAGGAATGGCAGGTTTACACATCTAGAAAAAAAAAAAGAATGGAGGCACACCCCAGCTTGAGAACTTAATAGATGATACTCTAGTAACTTCGAGTAATGGAACGACACTCAGCAATTTGTTAGTTGTCTCCGGTCCTAGAACCAGAGGCAGAGGCAAGACCAAGTTGGCTCGTGCCTAGCAGCTTATTCCTTGCAAGCTTTGTTTTTTGTGTTTTATCTTTGTTTCATCCTTTTAGGATGCTGGTGTCTGATGTATCGTATGGGTAGGGCACCTTTTTTGGGTCCTCTCATACAATCTCTATGTATCTTTTCAATTTCAATAAAATTAGCCCTTGGGCGTTTATTATATATATATATAATATATATATATATATATATATATTTAAAAGAATGGTCGGAGGCTATTTTACGAGCCCCCGACCACCCTCATGTGCCTAATTATTCAAGGAACTCCCTCACTACTAGCAAATTGGCCAGAGGGGGATTCGAACCCGTGACCTGAAGAGACTTACGACCTTCAAAGTGGTTACTCTACCAACAGGTTACGGCTAGCGGCACATATATGAATATATATGTAACCTTACAGTTGAAGAGTTTGAATAAGAATTAAAAGAGAATTCTCTTCCACGTTTTTCTTCGTTAATGCTACCTATATTTTTCCCAATAATGTTTATGCAATAAAATTTAGTTGTTTTGGGTATAGCGATATTTTTGAAGGTATTTAGCAAATCTAAATCACGTTCTTAGAGCAAGCATGGGTTCATTAGTTTTGAAATATTTGACCAGTAAAGGAAGGGACCTGATACCAGATACTACAATAGAGCTCATGTTTCTAAATCTGCTACCACAGAGAGTATGACATTTTTATTATTTTGACCTTAGCCAATGGGAAAGATGTGTGATCGACTTTTATGATACATGGAAGAAAAATGTATATCATAATTTGAACAGTTTTAAAACTAGTGAGACTAGGGGACACTTCTTTGTAATCACCATTTAGCTGTAACGTATAATCTTTTCCTAATGCACTTTAAACCTTTAGGTAAAACCTTCCCCACAAACTATAACATTTTAATCAGAACAATTTACGTGTGCTTCTACCTTATTGGGCCTTAAAAGTCTTGGAGTTCTACTACGAATGCAGCTAGTAAATTTTCTTCATAAAAATTGATTTCAAAAAATTCCTCGGTCTTGTCATCAATCTTCTTCTCTGTACTACACCAAGTAAACTATTTTATTAGACTATAGCAAGTACTTTGCCCTTCGTCAATTTCCAGCTCATTCTTTTTTTTCAACCAGTAATAACATTATGTCCTTGGGGAATTTTTCGCAGATATTGTTTGGTTGTAAAAGGTCTATTGCTGGCAACTGCTGTAGAACACATCCCTTTATAACCATCTTACCAGATAGTGAATTTTGAAGGAAAATTTTTCTTTATGTTGGGAGCAAATAATCTGATGCTAATTTAATGATTATTTTAATGGTATGGCCTTGTAGATGACCTATTTCTTGATCTTCCTTTAAATTGACCTTTGTTATTGCTTGATATCTTGATTTTTTCTTGAATTTAATCTTCAATTGAAAAAGTTTTTGAAATCTTTGCCATCTTCCATGAAGAGGAAGAGATGTATGTTGATTCCCTTAAAAAACATGATATCGATCTTTATATGGTATGAAAGAAAACATTTAATCCATTTTAAACGTTGGCAAAGCTACTGAATCCAGGTATTAGTTCTTGTAAAGCCCCATGACTTGGTTGCAATGCATCACTATTCCCTACTTAAACTTTTTATTATTTATCAATCTCTCCCTGCTACAAACTACATTTGTTTACGTAAACAACTTATGCATGCTTTTTTCATTATTGGATCTCTCAGATCCTAGATCCAATACTACCAGGACAAGAGCTCCCTTTGCCATTGCACTTGGCTGAGGCTGGACGAACACGATGGCATCCTTTTGGCACAAATTATTTGTGGAGCGAAGCACAATCACTGCTGAATATCCTCTCACAAGAAAATAGGCCTGGGTTCTTCAGATCATTTGTGTGCTATCCTGCATATCCAACTAGTGATCCTTTCCGCTGTTGCATATCGGTCCATGATTTTTGCTTGCCTTCAACCGGGGTTGCAAGCCCATCACCAGTTGAGAATGCTGCTTTGAAATCAAATTTCAGAAGTGGTAATAGAATTCATGAAGTTGCTCCGCCTAGGAAACATATTTTACACCGCCTGAGACTTGTACCGCCTTTGTTACTGAAAAATTATCTTCCTGTAAGCTTATCATTAATGTTAGAATCTGGTGGGGTTACACATTCTCTTACAATTTCCAAGGTTTGTTACAACTTTGTTTGGATTGTTATGGACTTGCAAGGTGTTATGATTAAATTATTATTTTTTAAAACACTGACATTCTCAGGGAAATTATACTTCCTTTTTTGCGGTTGATTATATGCATGATCTTGAGGTCACTTACCAAATGGAAGGTTACAAGCCTGTTATTTCCAAATTCCCTCGAGCAGAATTTTTCTCTGATATTGCCAAGTCATCTGGATCCAAGTACTTTTTATATGAAAGACTATCCTTTTACCCGTACACCTGTGCTGGTAAACCATTTTTATTGCCGTTAATGATTTAATTTCCTCAAATTTACACGTTATGCTAATGCAGCTCGTCATTCTAGGTCCTTTATCTGTAACCCTTGAGAAGACACTTGATGCATCTTGTGGTGCAAGAGAAATCTGCCTTTCTGTTTCATATTTTTTGTATAATTGCACTGGTCTACAGCTTGCTATTGTAGATGGCAACCAAGGCCATAAAGGAGTTACCCATGTGATTCCCTCTAGTTATCAGTTAATGGATCAAGCGCAGCCTGAGGATGAAAAAGAAGGCCTTGCATTTTTATCTTCTATGTCAAACTCTTTTCAGAGTTCTTTAAATAGCTGCTCGTCATCAACGGGAGATGAAGCAATGCTACATTCACAAGCTTTTTCAAGCAGGTAGTTCTGTTTTCCATTTTATTATAGTTATAGATTCTTAGGAAGAATAACTAAGTTCACGGCTTACGTTTTTGCAGTTTAATGGTTGGGCTTAATGACACCAATCACATTTACTCGTCAAAGAATGTTGGAGATGCTGCCAAGAGTACTGTGTATGGTTTCTCTAAGAGGGCTAAGCCATATATGTATGCTCCCCAAGATCATATTCTTGCTTCGGACCTTTTGGTTAGATTGGCTGTATCTTTCACTCAAATCAGAGCTGAAAATATGCATATCCTAGCTTGGTCAAGTCCGTTTTCTCTTCTCCCAGCGGGTGGTTCTATTAATGTCACTATTCCCAAGCCAAATGCATCTAGTGCTTTCTTAGTATCTGTAACATCGATAACAGTTTCTGAAGAATTATCTGAAAGGACGCGTGCTATTACATTTCAACCAAGGTGATCAATTTTGTGAAAACATATAAGATGCCAATATGACATAATTTTTTATTTTTATTGATTTAAATTTTCAAAATTTTTTGTATAGGTTATGTGCAAGTTATTGGAAACTAGTTTCTTGAAGATATTCTAACTATTAAGATGAGGGCTGATTATGTGAGGGGTTTAGTGGTATCTGTTTTGGAAAAACTGGTTGATAAAGTATTCTCTAATGTGTGGTGCTGCGTAAATTTTTTCCAAATCTTTTTCATTGGGATCCCATAGTCTTCTTCATTTAAACTGAGTTTATTTATGCCAACACTTGATGTGAATTTGACTAAAGTTTAAGATTAATCGATCAGTTAATCCAATTATCAAATGTTCCTCGAGGAACCCTTAGAGTTTGTAACAAGCTGATACATTGATAGCGATCACGTCCTTATAGCATAAATACTTCATATTGCTAAGTGAACTTTTAGGCACAGTATATTAGAAACTATTGTTTTGGAAAGCATTCTGACACTGTTCTAGGTTCCCTTATAGGTACAAAAGGATCGGGATATGTATTGGGTGTGGTTCAGGATGAAGGGAATAGTTGGCAATGAGCGAGAAAGCAAAATAGCTAGCAGCTGTTGTCTCGTGTACAGGACAGCAGGGAATCTGCATCCGGCTTAAGAATCGGAGAAGTACAAATGTCGAAATGATCCACACCACCCAAAAGAGAAAAGGATACAACACTGAAGGAAGAGAGAGACACAAAAAGCAGGTCTCTATTAACAAAATAATATGCTAAAAGTCTCCAAAATCAGTCCACAACAAAATGTTCATAATTTAGCTACCAAAGAAACCTTAATCCCAATTAAAGCATGTAAATTGAAGCCTTAAAGGCCCGGCCAAGACAATAGGATTCGGAAAAAAAAAACTTGAATTGAACTGATCCGGATCCTCTTGAATAGTTTCAGGACAGACATTTTGGGTTCGCTCCTATTGGAGCAGTATATATTGTGTCTTTGTCATTCTCCTGAGGTGAGAGGGGCTTCACCTTTATCATCTAAAGCACTTGAATCCTCACAGTACTATGGCAAATTAGCAATTTTGAATGTAGTAGAATTATTGTAATATCCCGTGACTCGTCAGTTCAATCTTATATGCATTGTCATTAATCCTCTAGACAATCTTGAATGGACCATCCGTTCTAGGCTTGAGCTGTCCAAATGAAACTAAAGGACAATTGTTCACAGTGTTAGAAATTAACACTTCTTTAGATGACCATATAACTCCTCTATTCAAAAATCTCCATCATAACTGTTGTGAATGCTCCTTTGAACGCTTGTACAATAGAATATCATTAAAGTGCATAACCATGTATTTTCTGATAAAGGTTCACAAAAACCTCGTTCATCAACCTTATAAAAGTGTTTGTTGCATTGGACAAGCCAAAATGATATCGAAAAGCAACTATTATTACTCAAAAAGCAGATAGGGTATAAAGTAGAAGACACTTGGAACTGGGAAATAACAAAGTTACAACACGACTCAATAGGACTTTTGTCGAGGGAGGTGGTGTTGCGGTATGCGGTAGAAAAGCTCTCATGGAAGTGAGGGAATGGTGTGAAGGCAGCAAGGGATGGTTGTGGTTGGGTATCGGATGGCAGAACGGTGAGTGGTCGTAGCGTATGGTGAGGTGAGTGTAACAGGGAAGTGGTGGCAGGGCGTTCGAAAGGTCGGGTAAGCTCATGACAGCGAGTAAAGGAGTTGAAGGGCCATGAATGACAGTGTTGTCGAACAACTGGACAACAATATGACAGCAAGGGAAGGGGTTGCGAGGTGTGTCAGCAATGTTGGATGCCGAGTAGAATTGCAAAAGGAGTGGCAGGCAGCAACAACATGGGTGGAGGCCTGGGACAGCAAAAGCAACAAACCAGGTGGCTGGGACAGTGAAGTGCAGTGAAGGGGAAGGACGGTGGATTGCAGGACAACAAGGGTGGGGGGGTTGTCCCGGGACTGCGATAGCGAGAGAGATGGTTGGAAAGGTAGCAAAAGAATTGGGTATGGATAAATATTTCGGCGGGATCGAGCTACAACCGAAGCATCACTCAAACCCTTGGATACGACAATCACCTCAGACGAGTTACAATCAAAATACTTTTTCGTTTTCAAATACAGTCCTAGAATGGAAACACCAGTTGTCGACGGTTGTCCTAAACAGAAACACATGTCAAAAACTGATTTTGAAACCCTAATACAACACATATATAGGAACAGACTAAAAATGAATGTAAGATAATAGGAAAGAAGGCTTAAAAAAGGATAACGAGATTGTTTCAACAGCCCGTCTCCCTTCTCTTGCATTTTTTGAATCTTGCAGTGTTGTAGCAGCTGCAGTACTTTGAGTACATTGTGCGTGAAAGCCCCACATCAATCTCTTGTGGTTGGGGATGCTTCGACCTCTTTCACCGAAGCTTCTATCTGTACATTAAAAGTTGTGGAGCTATTGTAATCTCCCAGAGTTGAGGGGTATTTGACTGCAGTCCGAGAAGCACCTAGATTCCATTGGCGACTATATTGTTCCCTGAAGCACATGAGGAATTTTCTTTTACTTACGAGCAAACATCCATAGTAGTCCAACCATCTGGGAGTACCCTACTGAGCTGAGCTGGGATTTTATGCCAAGTGTGTTCTGTTGAATTCTCCACAAGCAACCCAAGGTTGGTTCAATCCGATCTGAGGTAAGGATAATATGAATCTCCCTGAATGGTGGTGGTCAGGGAGGTAAGCTAGCGAACATGATGTCCTAAAATTCTCTCTATATCGGTTGTCATTTGTTTGTTACCGGCTTCTCTCTTGTGGCCCTCTATCATTGCTAGGATTGTTCCTCTCGAATGCTTCTCTGCTAGCAAGTGCACTTGTTTCAAACTCCGCAGAAGGTAGGACTATGTGTTTGCCATCTTTGGTGAAGGATTAGGTGTTTCTGGATCCTTCATGTGAGTCATACGATCACACTGCTTCGGTCTCGCCAATAAAAGATGACAGGCATCCTTGGGCACTACATCACACCAAACCCGATCTTGCAACTATCTTGCAGCTAGGTGTCAATCGAAAACTCTATGAGAAACCTTCCATAAATACTGACCCAGTTCTCCTTCAGCCATGTCAAGGAATACGGCTGGAGATGTCTCTGAGTCATGATGCTTGACTTGCCCACTATTGGTGTTGATGTCACATTCTTGTTGTCAACTCCATCGGTAATGATGCTACATGCCTTGCCCTTCACAGAAGCTGTTGTTGCTCCCTCTCAGCCCAGTCTATAGGACACGTCAAACCACAAGCATTTCACCCTCATTTGGTGGAAGATTGTACTCATTACCCTACTCTTCAGTTGTCTTTTCATCACTAACTTCTTCCACCTCCCTCTACTTGAAGAAAGTCGCACCTTGTCTAGTCGGACAACTGGAAGCGATGGGTCTAAAACCATGCCATTTAAGGCACTTTCAGATGGGATTGAAGTGAATGTGATACTCTTCTTAGGCTTCTTTTCGCTCGAAGTATCCTTGTCCTGCTCCTGATTAGTTCGTCCCACTCTATAAGGCTTGCTACTTCTGAGATCTCCAACTATGGGTTGTTGTATTACTGACGGTTTTTGTATGCTTTGGTTTTATGTTCTCTCCTCCTTCAGTGCTAACATTTGTAGGTCCCTCAGTGTTCAATAGGGTTGCAGCTGGGCTACATTATTGATGGCGGGTTTGAGGCTATCCATATACTTGGTTATGGTGTGCTTCTCTTGCTCCTTCAACTCACACTTCGATTTAACCTGCATAAGTTATGTTGTGTGCTCCTCCTTTGATAGCTTCTTCTGTCGCAGGTAGTGGTACTTTAAGAAAATATCCAGGCGGTAATGCGGCAGTAGGTACTGTCGTTGCATCTCCCATTTTATCATCTCCCAAGAAGTGGTTATGTCTCGTCCTTTTTCTCTACCTTTTCAGGTTTTCCCACAATAAAAAAGCATTATTCTTCAGCTTGATGGTAGAGATTTTTACTCTTCTGTCATCGAGCACCTCCTTGTATTCAAAAATCTGTGCAACTGATTGCATCCACTCGAGGAAATCATATATTTCAATTCTTCCCTCGAAATTTGGTAGTTTCACCTTCATTCCTAGATCTTTGTATCCTCTCATGGGCACGCATCTCTATATCTTCTAACAGGCATCTCATCTATGCATCTTCTAATAGGCACTTCATTTATGCATCTTCTAAGAGGCTTTACATCTCTCTCTTCCAATAGGCAGCTCATCTCAGTATTGTCCAACAAGCACCCATCTTTGTATCATTTAATATGCACTTCAGCTCTCGACCTCTGTTCATACTATGCCCTAAAGTTTCGTGGTTTGTCTTCTTCTCCATTGGACTCTTCTCTAGGGAAGGGATTCAGCCATTCTTCTTGCTCTCATTCACGGATTTCACTATTACGATCGGCAATGATCCTGTTGTCAACGAGCCGATGTAGTACTTGGCAGATTAATCATTGTATGTCTTCCATGGAAGATTTCTGATAAGATTTTAACAATATCTCCTTGGAGCATGGTTAGGGTTTCAGGTGTAGGTAGATGGTGGGAGGTGGGGGGAAAAGAAATTTTGGGGGTGATATGGGAGGAGCTAGAAACCCTAGGATATGACTAAGATTTCTAGCTCTGATATCAAATGATATCGGAGTTAAACCAAACCACAATAGGGAAAGCAAATATTATTACTCAAAAAATAAGTAGGGTTACAAGCAAAGACACTTGAAACTAGGAATTAACAAAGACACAACACAACTCAATTAGGGCTTAAGGTCAAGAGAGGTGGTGTTGCGGTTTATAGAAGAAAAGCTCGCATGGAAGTAGGGGAATGGTTGGAAGGCAGCAAGGACAGCTGTTGTTGGTTCTTGGATGGCAGGAAGGTGGGCGGCCACATGGTATGATGAGGTGGCTGCAGCAGGGAAGTGGTTGCAGATCTGTTGCGGAGCTGCAGCAGCATCATCGGACGGCTGAGCAACAATATGACATCAAGGGAAGGGCTTGTGAGGTTGTAGTGGTGATATAAGATGGCGGGAAATGGGTAGAACAACAAAAGGAAAGAGTGGCGAGCTGCGATAGCAAAGGTGGAGGTCTGAGACAGTGAAAGCAGTGAAGCAGGTGGTTGGGACAGTGAGGGGCAATGAAGGGGAAGAGCGGTGGATTGTAGGACCACAAAAAGAAGGGTTGTCCAGGGACTGCGACAGTGAGTGGGATGGTTGAAAAGATTGCAGAGAAGTTTGGTAAGTTTAATATCCGTGAGGGATCAAACTACAGCCGGAGCACCACTCAATCCCTTGGTGATGATCCCCATCTTCGAGGGGTTATAATTAGAACACTTTCAGATACAACCCTAAAAGAGGATTGTCCTGAACAAAAACCTATGCCATAAACTAACTTCCAAACATTAATACAACACATATAGGAAATGGCTAGAAAAGAATGAAAAATAATAGGAAAGAAAACATAAGAGAAACGGAACTGTTTTGGCAGGTTGTCTCTCGTGATTTGTGATTTTGAATCCTGTGGTACTATACCAACTACAGTACTGTGAGAAAATAATGTGGGAAAGAACCTGCTTCACAGAATGTATAGATTTCTACTCGAAGAATCAATCTCACATCTTGAAGTCGCTTTTCACTCATTCTCGAGCCTCATTAAAATCTGGTAGTATTCACTGTACAGTACCGTGAGAAAACAATGTGGGAAAGAACCTGCATCACAAAAGGTATAGATCTCTACTCATTCTCGAGCCTCATCAAAATCTGGTAGTATTCACTATGCATATCTCTCTTGGAAAATTTCATAGATTTATACAATTGATCCAACAAGTTATTCGATCTTGAAATGAAAAGTCGGTATTTGATGGTGATCTTATTTACTGCCCTATTATCAATGCATATGCTCCACAATTTATCTTTCTTAGAAAAATTGATATTTGATACTGATATAACACATGGATTGATACTCTTATGAATAACCTTCAGCTCTATCAGATTTTCAACCTACTTTTGTAGCGCCTCATACTTTGTTGGTTGTATTTGATAGGTTGTTTAGTTGGGAGCACCATCCTTGGTATGATATTTGTGGCATATTATATATCTCATAAGGGTTATAATCGAGGTGGTGGGTTATCAGTCAGAACATCATATAATTCCTCCAATAGAAGCCGCACAATCTCAAATATCATCTTCTCTATCTCATTGTCTTTCAACATCACCAAGTTCCATCCTACTAACGCCTTTTTCATAGTTTATAGATATGTAGTATGTGATATTATAGCTCTCGTCTATGTTTGATTATTCATTAATGTTGATTTCTTCAAGGAAAAAAGTATAATGTGTTTTTTGCTCTTAATAATAAATAGGTATTATTGAGGTCACCATGAAGTATACCTATGAAAAACTTTCACAGTTGGCCAAACAAAATGTGACATGCATTTATAAACATAAGATCACACCAGACGTAATCATATAACTTGTCTTTAATTGAGAAATTTATCAAGAAAATTGGATGGTAATTATTTTGGGTTGTGCAGCTCAATTCGTCCACCATCTATGTAGACATTGTTTTTTTCATAATTACCCCCATTTATAATGAGGTTGTACCCTTTTCTCTTCATTGTGCAATAAGTCACAGTTGCTGCCTCTTCGACTTAGTCTATAGAACTTGTTGAGCCACAAGTATCTCACCTTGATGTGCGGTTAGTTTTGATAACATAACTAATCAAACCCATGATAATTGAAGCAACTTTTATTATGCAAAGGTTTACAATCACGACTAAAAACATAATCGAGAAACACTACAAACACAATGTCTGGCTATGGTCGAATAGGAAGATATGGGGACAGCGGTGATGTATGTGTGGTGGTTGAGGGGTAGGAGTAGAAGAGAGGGAGGACTTGGTGGATGGGATTATGTATTTTGGATGGCGGGTTGCTAGGAACAAATAGGAGGGGCAAAAAAGGGTGGCGGTTGGATTTTGGAGAGCTGGAGTTGACAGTTTGGGGTTAAGAGTCGAGAGAAAGGGGATGTGATGGCGGGCGGCTGGATCTAAGGGGATTGGAGGGAGCTGGTCGGCGGCTAAGAGCAGGTCGGTTGAGAGTTGGAAGTTGACGACTGGACAACAACCTAAGGGATGTAAGTACATTAGAGGAGGCAAGCGTGTAGGGGAATCAGAGAGGACAATCACCGACTCAAAGCAAGATACAGTTGAAGCACCACTGTTCCTCGGATACAGCCCTTGCAAGGGAAACAAAAACTTATATAAAAATTTGACATAAATTCGCATCAAAACATCATCCTAATTCAAAAAAAAAATCACATATGAATAGAGAGGGAATAGGGAAAAAACTAAAAAGGAAAGGGGTGAGGGGGAGCGGCAGACCCCTCCCCTATTAAAGGACGGTTGGTCCAGAAAGAGGCTGGACCAGGACCCTTTCTAGGCCGGTTCAGCTAGCCCTCCTTCCAAACGGTTCGGCCGGCCTCCCCTAAGCACCTGTAGCAAGTTGATTCTCCTCAATTCTTATCTCCCGAGTCTCAACTATTTACTTGTTTCATTACACACTGCTTTGTAAAAGAAATCACTCTTGACACTTGAAACACTAGATAACTTGGAATGTCTTGGGAGTGTTGGCTCGATCAGTCTTTTTTACTCCTTTGTTGGTTTCTCCTCATAAGGGGAAAGTCTTGCCACTCTAATTGGTGTGCTCTTGCTACCAAAACCTATGGTTAAATTTTGTTGGAAGGGTGGAGTGGATTTTATGCAACTTTGTTGCTTCTCCATTTTAAAGTCTAAGATTTGTACATTCTACAATATCAAGTAGGGATGTAACTTGTCAAATTGCCAATAGAATGTCTCAATCCTTCAAAATATCGGACTATGGTACTCTTATCTAACTCTACCAACTCATACTTTGACATGAGTTTTTAAATTTAGCTCTGTATTTCCTCCTGTATTCCTCTACTTGTAAGTTCTTCCACAAATGTTGATGTCGTAAAACTATATTTTATTTGTATTGTGTTAGGACGTACTTGTGTTGCATATTCTTGTTTCTCTTGGTCCAAGTCACGATCTTACATTTTCTTTCAATATAGTGCAAGTGTTTCAGCTTCTCCAATCACAAAGAGGCGCATTTTTTTAACTTGATAATAGTGAACTTCACATTTCTATTCTGTAAAATACTTTTGTATATAAAGGCCCGCTTCGCTATCTAGAGCAATCTGATAAACTCATCGTAATCCATATGACCATTAAAGTTCGATAGATCAGCCTTCACTCCAATTTCATCATTTCATCTTGTATACTTCAATGTTGAACCTACATGGCATCGGCTCTTTGTTGCTTGAGACTTCTTGGTGAAAGGAGCTTCCATCTTCTCCATTCGATTGATCTATGTTGTTTTGTGGGTGGCTTCTGCATGTTACCTTCTATTAAAATCAGCAATCTATGATGTAGTTGGAGTATTTCTCGCTGCATATCCTCCATGATAAGCTTTTGAACACTTACAGTTTCTCCTTGGTGGCTTGGTGGCTTGCAGCTCACTTGGGGATTTTGGCTTGGTCTTTTATTATTATTGTACTTTTTTTTTTATTCAGTAGGTTTTCTATTCTGTTCAAATTATTACAATAGAAACCTAAGATTACCTGAGCACTCATGGATTGTTGAATTTTTGTTTGTTATTAATGGTAATTTTGTGGACTATCTATAGTTCTGATCACGTAAATTGTTGAAACTTACAAGCATAAGGTAAATAGAATAGGTGTTTCCTGGTCATTTGTGTGATCTGTCATCTTACGGATGTAATTGTCATACCTGAAGTGAAGTGCAGGGATATGTCTTGTGGGTTTGCTAAGTGATGAGTTCTTTTATCTGACATGTTCTGTTGTTTTTTGCAGATTTGTTATCTGTAATGCATGTAGCAGAGATTTGTCTTACAAGCAGAAAGGGACAAATAATGTTTATTCTTTACGTGTTGGCCAACACTCTCATCTTCACTGGTCTGATACATCGAGGTTCTGCCTTTTCTTCTACGTAAAGATAGGCTTTTAATGGTTAAATATTATTTCTTGCTGTTTGTTATATCCTATTTCCAATATGTGTTCAGGAATTTCAGAACTTCTTCACCTCTAGCTGAGTGCACTGACATGTATATTGCATTTTTTTATCTTATAATGAAGAATAATACTGAAGTGTCTTACAATCAGTAAAATTAGTGTTCAATTATTTTTTACTCATCAAACAGCTAATTTCATTCTTGGGACTTAGTTGTCGATCTTTTATAGTTTTTTCTGAGGTTTTATGTTTTGAAATTTTTATATTGTTAACAATGTGAAAGTGGCACAGAGAATTGCTGGTATCTCTTCGGTTCAATGAAATGGGATGGCAATGGTCAGGGAGTTTCCTTCCAGACTGTCTGGGAGACGTTCAAGTGAAAATGCGCAATTATGTGTCTGGTGAATTAAGCATGGTTCGAGTTGAAGTACAAAATGTTGATATGGACATGAATGATGAAAAATCAATTCCAAAGTCTAATGGAAGTTCATCAACTCAGTTAATACTTCTTTCAGATGACAAGACAGGGTTTATTCCATACAGGATAGACAACTTTTCAAAGGAGGTAATTTCTTAAGAGTTTTCACAGGTTAATATATTTTCATGCAGTTTGCCCGTTTCTGGGTGATCTTGTAAACAGCAAATTTGTGATTGCTATAAATCATCATGATTGCAAGATATTACCCAAATTGCTTTAGTAAACTTGAAATTTTTATGGAAATGTACTTTATTTCGTAGGTTTCCTTGGTGGAAGGTTATTCCTCAACACCACCAACCCCAGCTGAAGCTGTTTTACTTCTTACTTATTTAAGGTTAATAATTGAGATAAGGTAGCCCATCATCGCTAAATAAGATTCCCAAAATGTTAATGCCTCCCCACAGCCCAACCCTTTTTAAATATATTGGGGTCACTGGTTCACGCAAAAATTATGATATCTTTGTCGAGCCTACTCTCATTTCCCAAATCATTCTGACATTAATCTAGGATTGCTAGATGGTGTAGGAAGACCCAGAGAAGGGTTAAGAGGGTTGTCGGATGAGTATCAAAAGTGGAAACGGCGATGATGGTCTAGGAATGGCGAAAACTGCTGTTGTACAGCAAGCTGTATGCCTAGAGAGCAGTTCGGTGGTTGTCAAGATGGAAATAGCTATGCTAATAGCAAAGCGGGAAGGAACGAATGACGAGGAGGATTCAGTGTGTGCTCTCTTCAAGATACAAACACACAACTTGAAGGAGAAAGGCTATAGTACTCCTAAACGAAGAGAAAATCTGAGAGGAAACTCAAATTACCACAAATTTAAAACAAAAATTGTCTCACCCATTAAAAAATAAAGCCAATATATAGCCTCCAAATAAAATAAACCATAGTACTAATTAAAATAGTATTAAATAGAGATCAATAGAGGTTGCGTAGGCAAAAAATCTTTCAATAGCAGTTTTCATGGGCGCATAAGGTACTCTAATCGGTGTGCTTCTGTTGGCCGACCCAATGGTCAATCTCTATTTGATGGGTGGTGTTGACCCGATATTATTGTGTTGTCTGAATCTTCAATGCTAGGGTTTGGACGTTCTGTAAAGTCAAACAGGGTTGTAACTGTACCACGTTGCCAAGGGATGATCTCAACCTCGAAGATATCGAGTTATGGTGTTCTCCTTGGGCTCTACTAATTCACACATCAGCATAAGCTGCTCAAGCCCGGTGGTATACTCTACTAAGAGGCCTTTTTGTTGTGAGTGAGGAGCCTCAGAAATATGCTTTAACTAGAATGTGTCAGTTGATACTTTGCCTACATCTCTCTTTTTCATCTTAAACTAGATTTTGATTTTGATTTTGCTTTTTCCCTCTCACTAACGTGGACGCTTTAAAATTTTCCTCCATAAGAAAAAACTCTTCTTTAACTTAATGACGGCTAATTTTACCTTTCTGTCAGGTCGAACGCCCTTGTACTTAAAAACTTATTCCGCTGGCTAAAGTTACTCAATGAACTCATCTGGATTCATGTGTAGACCCGATATTATTGTGTTGTATTACTCTTCAGTGTTAAGGTTTGGACATTCTGTAAAATCAAACAGTGTTGTAACAGCACCACGTTGCCAATGGATGATCTCAACCCTCGAAGATATCGAGTTATGATGTTCTCTTTGGGCTTTACTAATTCACATTTCAGCATAAGCTGCTCAAGCCCAGTGGTATACTCTACTAAGAGGCCTTTTTATTGTGAGTGAGGAGCCTCAGAAATATGCCTTAACTAGAATGTGCTAGTTGATACTTTGCCTACATCTCTCTTTTTCATCTTAAACTAGATTTTGAGTTTGCTTTTTCCCTCTCACTAGCGCGGGCGCTTTAAAATTTCTCTATAAGAAAAAACTTTTCTTTAACTTAATGACGGCTAATTTTACCTCTCTGTCAGCTGGAATGCCCTTGTAGTTAAAAACTTATTCCGCTGGCTAAAGTTACTCAATGAACTCATCTGGATTCATGTGTAGACCCGATATTATTGTGTTGTATTAATCTTCAGTGCTAAGGTTTGGACATTCTGTAAAGTCAAACAGTGTTGTAACAACACCACGTTGCCAATGGATGATCTCAACCCTCGAAGTTATTGAGTTATGATGTTCTCCTTGGGCTCTTGTAATTCACACTTCAGCATAAGCTACTCAAACTCAGTGGTATACTCTACTAAGAAGCCTTTCTGTTGTGAGTGAGGAGCCTCAGAAATATTTCTTAACTATAATGTGCTAGTTGATACTTAGCCTACACCTCTCTTTTTAATCTTAAACTAGATTGTGGTTTTACTTTTTCCGTCTCACTAACGTGGGCACTTTAAAATTTTCCTCCATAAAGATAAACTCTTCTTTCACTTAATGACGGCTATTTTTACCTCTCTGTCAGATGGAACGCCCTTGTACTTAAAAACTTGTTCCATTGGCTAAATTTACTCAATAAATTCATCTGGATTCATATATTAAATCCTATAAATTCACCTTTAATCTAAAATCACACTCTCTCATATACTCAAACCGGAACCAACGCAGGATCGGTTCTTCATCACTTGAGGCTTTTTGGTGCAAAAGGGTTTACATCCTCAACTCTATCCAAGCGACCATTATTGTTGTTGTGGGTTACTTTCCTAATTCCGGTAAATTCACCTTTAATCTAAAATCTCTCTCCCAGGTAACCAGTAAATTTACCTTTAATCTAAAATCACTCTCTCATATAATCAATGTCGAACCGACACGATATCTGCTCTACCACTTGAGGCTTCTTGGTGAAAGAGTTGACATCCTCAACTCTATCTAGGTGATCACTATTGTTGTTGTGATTTACATCCTTAACTCTATCATGTAAATTAACCTTTAATCAGTGAACCACTTGAGGCTTTATCCCTCATCCACATGTCCAATCCCATCCCACACTTCTTTGACAACATAGAGTCACCGCTCTACTCCAACCCCACCTCGATATCTCTCTCAAGCACCCAGTCAGTCCCACCATTTTTCTTTTGAAGTGTTTTTGTGAGCTCCGAAAATTTGAAATACTCTGGACTCTCTTCGAGAGCTTATGATTAGTTCTAGGTCAAATTTTCAAAAGGCATGTGAAATAGTAGATAAAATACTACCCAGAGATTTTGCCTTCATTTTGTGAGGACGATTTGTGGTTTGATGTTTCCCATAGGCGTAAGCTCCTATAGTTAATTACCCCTCCCAATAATGGCACAGCAACTTTAATTAAAGACTAGTCATTAGGCATTAAGTATTCAAATTTAGCATATAATAACAACGTATTTATATTTTTAAATTATAAAATTATCATCGTAACTTAAGAGCAAATAGTGAGGGAGAGGATGACGAACTCAATCAGCATCCATGGTTTCGTCATTCTGGGCTATCATGGTCCTAGTCTAGTTAAATAGATGAGGTAATTGACCCAATCTAACAGAAAGATCATTTTCAACAACTATGGGTTATTTCATCCAAGGGAATCTTGCAGACTTATGGTAAGTGTTTGTCCATGTGGACTAATCTAAATCGACCTAGGCTTACAAAGGGCTTTGATCCCTATCAAATATACTCTATGTTTCAATACTCAAAAATGTATATTGTCATAGGAGAACAAATGAGCTATAGTTGTGACCATAATATAATAGTGATATTTGATGGTAAATCACCTTGTCAAAGTGTTCTGGTCGTAATATTTAGCAGAAAAATCATGCAGAAGATTCGGGCCACATCTTTATTATTATAGAATTTTTTTTTAGTATGAATTTAGTCGTATTTTTTATACAACATTGGTTCTTTGTGAGCTCGAATTAGTATTACATTAATCCATCCCGAAAAACGATTGTGAAGGATGGATGGATTTTGCTTTTAGCTTTTGACTGATTAATTATTCATTAAACATTTTGAATTTTGTAATTTAAAATCTTAATTTTATAAATGAACCCCTCTGGTTAAAATTCACGATTAATACGACCATCATTGGGGAAAATCATTACTTGACATCATTTGAAATATCTAGTCCTGTAGACTCTATGCCTTATTAGAAGGAGGCTAGGGATCAGTCTTGTCAACTCCAATCTCTATAGGAGGAGGATCGGACTGGTCGAAGTGTGAGACTTATGACTTTGTTCTATAGGCTAAGTGGTTGGTTGCCCACGCAACATTCTCTAACCAAATGTATAAATATTTAACTAATTGGTCGGAGCACATTCGGTTGCTTAAAATTGTTGATTTGAGTTAATTTTTTAAATAGTTTTTGACACATTTAGAGGCAGATTTGATTTCGAATTTAAGCAAATATTTTAAGCTACGCAGCATTCTTGAGCAATTTTCACATGCGGGAATTTAAGTTTGTTAGTTTGAATTGATCTATAGGAGACTATTATTATTATTTGCACATATGTGTTTTGATTTAGATTTGTACAATACTTTTATTTGAAGTTATTAGTTTTGTTTTCTGTCCTTTCATGTAGTTGGGGTTGCGGACCAGTGGCGAGCATTTGCAAAACTTCACTTCGAATACCTCAATATCACCT
>NEWO01000005.1:4993619-5014143 GCA_003013225.1 Phalaenopsis aphrodite
TGCATTCATGTTGCAGATTTGGTAGCAAAATATGTGCAAAGCTTCACTTTGAGCTCCTCAAATATTGTCTTATGTCCGCTTCTAGATGTGTGTTGTGGATGCAGTGGCGTAAATGGCAAAGAGCTTTGTGAGTGGCATTCAGACAAATTTTTGGTAGCCTTCCGACATCATCCCCTTTTTGGGGGGTGGCTATCTCAGGAAGTTGTGCTACCACCACACCTAATGAAATGTGTGTGGTTGCTTCCATAAGACACTATAACTGAAATATATTCTTACTCATTGAACCTAACAATATGCATTTATGATAAAAAATTCCCTCTGGATTGGAATAACTCGAATTTGGGGGGCTATCTCAGCAAGCTGTGTTACCACCACACCTAATGAAGTGTGTGTGGTTGTTGTCGTAAGACACTATAACTGAAATATAGTCTTACTCATTGGACCTAACAAGATGCATCTATGATCAAAAATTTCCCTCTGGATTGGAATAACTCGAATGGGTACTTAATCTGTATTTTTATCATCTATTTCTAACAATTTGTTCGGGTCTCATCAATCTGAATTTTAGCAGCATTTCGGCAGCCATCCGGTGCTATCTCCACCAGGGGGGCTACCTCCAGAGTGTTGGGTCATACATACTCGTCTATAAGACATGCATGGTTGGTGTTTTTAAGCACCAAGGTCATAAATCTTTGATCACACCCGTTTAAAGGACATGCATGGACGGTGTTCAAGGTCATAAATCTTCGATTCCATCCGTCTAAAAGATGTACATAAGACTTTTGGTACTATTTTAAAAATAGCAGCAAGTTTCTTCTTTGAGTTGGAACAACTCAAACGGGTACTTATAATTTTTTGTGTATACCTTTTGTGAGGTGATTCGTCGGCGACAAGGTGGAGAAATGGCGAATTGATTTCTATTTGTGCTTTACTTTTATACTATTGATCGCTCCAAAGTGTAGTTACATAGCACATGTAGTGTCAACCATGTTCAAAGAAACCAGTCTAAGATGTGTTTCTGAACTATCAATGTTAGCTTGCAATGGCCAAGCTTGGTTGGTAAAAGAACGCCACCATTGTGGCCATCATTCGCTTCAAAAATTGACTGTCTTGCTTGTAATAACAGTCGGTTTGTCGTTGGCTCTCATTCGTTGAAGCTTTTGTATCCTCGTTGTATAGAGTCAAGTCTGTCATGTGGAAAGTAGTAGAGATATTGTTATCTCTCGGTGAATCAATATTGTAGACAGCATCATTTCAAAACACATCTTGATAGAATAAGTATCTCTCCTCTTTTGGCACTTTATGAGCTAGAAATACACATGGATGGGAATCCTCATGAACCCAGCCTCGAGCCATTAAATCTGTCATTGACTTCTTCTACTCAAACTCATTTGAGCGTAAATGTAAACAAGTATGTAAGTAGAATTCAACTTTAAGATGAAATCGATGGCATGTTGGGCATGGCCAACCACTCAGGAGAGATATATCCTTCTCTGGTATGCCCAGATCTTATTGTAAGGTTTTCTTTTCTATCAAGCTCCTAATACAATTTTTAAAGTTTTGGCTTATTCATACTACCAGATCGTCTGTTAGGGGATACACTGCTAAACTGATTTTAATACCCAAATGAGTTTTTATTGTCTTTTAAAAATGTCCCAAAATCTTCTCATCTCTAACAAGTTGGACCTCCCTCAGTGGGTTCAATTTAGGAGGTATGTTATATATCTGAAAATTCTTAAATTATCTTACTTGAGGTTGCCCCGTGTTTGGTAACTGATCTTCAGACACATGGTCATTTAGAGTACTGAGCTTATTTTTTCCCTCACGCCGATATAGATGCTTCAATTCTTTTCACCAGATAATGCACTTTTCTTTAACTTGTCGGCAACTAGTTTCGCCTTTTCATCTGGTAGGACGTCCTGGTACTCGAAGAAAAGTTTCATGGTTAGAAGCCACTAATTGAACTCATCTGGATCCAAGTGACCATTAAATGTGTCAAATTTGCAGACACCTCAAAATTCTCGTTTCTCTAATATTTCAGGTCAATTCTTCGGGGTAAAGGCTTTTTATCTCTGAAATCTCTAAGGGGCACTTCATCTTTGTATTATATGAATTGTCTCCTTTCTTCAATTTTATCCAGTCGTTGTAGCACTCGGCAAAGTTGTCGATATATCTCTTCAATATAATAATTTTCTATTACGTGTCATTGATTAATGTGTCGAAGCTTCGCAAGGTGGGCTCCTTTTTAGATAAAGTCGACTTTCCAAACGCGCTCGCGCAGTCTGTTTTGGGAACGGAGCTTTTTTGAATAACTTTTAGCCATGGTCAAGATGACTCAGGTCCAAATTACATGTCACACTAACAACCCGTCATTTGCATTGTCTTTGGTCGTTTTGATCATGTTACACATCTCTTCTTGGTTCTAAACTCAACGGCGGAGTCCGTCTTGCAAACAAACGTTAGTTAAGTTGTCTCGATGATGTTCGAAGTGAATTATCCTTGATTTATGGGACATCGAGTTCAATGCTTGCTGTCTTAGGCATGTTTGTTCAACTTCTTATGAATCATATGCAGGGGTCAACAGTCTGAAGCAACCCACTTAAAGTTTACTTTTTTTCTTGTTTTTTTCTAGTGGCATAGATTTGTTTTCTGTAATTGTTTTCGAAATTCATCCATGAAATATGGTGTATAAAGCATTCTTTAAAGCTTGAATTTCTAAGTTCTTTATTTCATGAGTAAAATTTAGCAGTAATTCATATTAGGACTTGTCACTTGTCAGGGCTCTAATGTTCAGTCACTATTAACTATGCAATGTTCTGTCATTATTCGTGCATTCTTGAATTTGCTATTTCTCGTATATTTCTAATATGTCTTCTTTTTGGTATGGCAGAGATTGCGGATTTACCAGCAAAAGTGTGAATCTGTTGAAACTGTTGTGCATCCGTACACATCATGCGAGTATGCTTGGGATGAACTTTGTTATCCACATCGTATCGTTGTTGAGGTTTTCCCCTTCCCATGTTCCTTAAGTTCAACTCTTTCATTATGCATACTAATTTTTGTGACTGTAGGTACCTGGTGAAAGAATTGTGGGAACATATAATCTTGATAATGTACAAGAGTATGCCTCTGTGTGTTTTCCTTCAACATATGAGGTACTCTATTTTAATGAATCAAGCGAAATGCAAAATGTGATAGCTCATAATGACTAGCGTTTTGATGATTTGATGTTTCTTGTATATTTATCTCGGTAATGATTTCCATTTTTTTTACTTGTGCGGAACTCTCTTTGGATGAGTAAAATGCTGAGCTATATGTTGAGCATGTTAATTACTCTCTTACATCCAATGCAAATGATTGGATTCCAATTTTCTTTGAAATTTTATCTGGTTTGTTGTTTTCGTTTGGAAGAACACATCATGTTCATTCTGATACCTCAAATTTGATTGGTAAATGCCGGGATCCCAATTCTTCTATATTTTAGATGACAAACAAAGGCTGGAGACACAAACTCTGAATTAAACACTGATTATCCCCCTTTGGCATCAAGTTTTTTGTACTTTTTGTACTGTTTAGAGCATATCTAAGGATGATATGTATCGTTTGAAATTTTTTTATTGGCATGATCATACTTTGAAAATCAGTATTTGAGTATGTTGCTTACTTGTAGTAGACATGATTTTGGAGAACTCCCTTTTGCTCTCTTGACCTTATAAATCATTTGCAGAAGCCGGAAAGAAGATTTTCTGTTTCAGTGCATGCCGAAGGAGCAACAAAGGTTTGTTTTTGTAATCTTTATGCATATATTATAATAGGATAACCAATCAATGATTTCCTTTTTTTCATTGCAGGTGCTCAGTATAATTGACTCAAGTTATCACATTATAAGAGATGTAAAAGGAAGTAATTTTTTTGGATTCAAGGAGAAAAGAAAAACAGATCAGACACTCAACCAACAAGCTCATTTCAATGAAGTGATAAAAATTCATTTGTCTTTTATTGGAATCTCCCTGATGAGTTCAGCCCCTCAGGTGAAAATGCTGAGAATTATATTTTGAAACTGCACAAATCATGAGTATTTGATAAATTGTTTTGTAATAATTTTCATTATTTTTTTTTATACTTTCAGGAATTGATATTTGCTTGTGCTAGGGACACAACAGTTGTCCTAATGCAGAATTCAGAGCAGCAGAAGATTTTGACTCAAATTTTGTCACTTCAGATTGATAATCAACTGTCCGATACTCCATACCCTATAATAGTCTCTTTTGATAATGAGTTCAGAGAAAGATCTTTAAATCATTCAAAAAATAAGGAAAACTGGTTGCATAGTCAGCTTGACAATACAAGTTCATATGTTACAAATGAACCTGTATTATATTTTTCTGCAGCCAAATGGAGGAAATCTGATGTTTCTTTGGTTTCATTTGAATACATAACCTTTAGGTAGCTTCTTGTTTATAATTCAAGTTATTTTATACTAATAAGCTTTACGGGTTTTATTAGTTCTAATTTTTAATTATATTGCAGATTGGCTTCTTTGTCTATTGAGCTTGAAGAACAAATTCTCTTATGCTTGTTTGATTTTTTTCGAACTGTAAATTCAAGAATGCAGAGAACATCACTTAAGAATTTTGAGCAGCGAATTTTAGGTTGTTGTATTGATGCAAAACATAAGAATGCTCAGGGTCACATTTATTCGTGTGGACATAATGATATTTTAAGGACAACTGCAGTTATTGAAAGTGATGCTAATTCGTTGTTACCTGCTGTAGTCCCAATGGGAGCTCCATGGCAACAGATTTATTCATTAGTTAGAAGGCAGAAAAAGGTATATGTTGAAAGTCTTGAATTGGCGCCAATCAAGCTATCCCTTAGGTAGGTGATTTGCAAATAAACTTTCTGGAAGCTTTATTAAGTTATCGTATCTTTTGTAACAAAAATAAACTTCATTTTTACAAGCTTTTCAAGCACTCCATTGATGATCCGAGCCAAAGCTTTTGCTGAAGTGGAAAATCTTACTCTTATCAGTAGTACTGCATTTCAGGTGAGAATGATTTGCTATTCTGTATGATAGTGATATTCTGCCTTTAATAGCTATAATTTTCTTCACTCCATCTCTGCGTTAAGTCTGCTATAGCTTAGAATCACCTCTTCTTTAAGTCTGCAATGGTATAGCTTAGAATCTGGGGCTCATTAATGTAAATCTAAAAGGAGATGCATGATGAAATTCAAGAAACATACAAAACGTCACAATACATAATTTCTCAGCTTTATTTTATGCAGAAATTAGTTAAAAAAAATTCAATTTACTTTTTCCAATTGATGATGAAGTTTCACAAATATTTTGTAATGTTGTTTTTGAATTTCACATCACTGAAATTAAAATTGGTATGAAAAGATTTGACAAATTTCTTATCATTCAGAAACCATTTTGTGCTTCGAAAATACCCACCTAGTTCTGTTCAAGATACGTTGTATGTCTTTTTGATTTTCTAGAAATTTTTTGGATGTCAAATAAGATAATAGCTTAACACTGTCCTCTTATGAGGCTTTATGTTCTTAGTTTTAAATGTCCCATAAGCACAATCCTTATGATTAATTACTTTTTCGGTCATGAGAGAGCACTTTTAAATACCTCTTACTCTGGCCTTCGCATGTATAATGTACATATCTCTGTCCCTGGCCTCTATGTGTAGAATTTGAAAATCTGAATATCCGTTACACCTGCTCATTTAGAATTTGAATATCGCTGATTCTGAAAGCTACATTGGTAGTAAGCTCAGTAAATATATGAATTGGCACTTACTCTAATGGTATGAACAGGTTCCGTCTCTATACAATCTCAAAAGGGTTGTTTTCTGTGATTCTACTACTGGACCTATTATAACCAAATTAAATTTGCAGGATGATCAAAGCCCAATGCTTACTATTTTATCCACCAAGCATCCAAGAAGATTTCTAAACTGTGATTCACTACTTCCGTCTGTTCATTTGTCTGTGGATGCCCTATTTAAATGAATTGGAGCTTTGTACCTAGCCCCCTCCCCCAACACCCCACCACCCCCCCCCCATAAAATCCTTCAAAAATAACTCTGGAACTCCAAATCAGTCTTAAGTGATAGTTTTGGTCTTGGAGAAGTGGTTTACTACCCCCATAATTGAATTTTTTACTCCATAGGTTTGTGGAAGCCACAACAAAGTTCATGCCTATATTTATCCAAAGTGACTCTAGTACATGAAAGAGGAGTATATATACTCGTATTGTGTCCTTGAATGTGTCCTTGAATCTTGGTTGAGTGACATATCTTACACTATCAAACACCTCGCCATGTTTGTAACAATGTACGCAATAAAAGTTCTCTCTTATCCCCATCGAATGATAATACTGTGATAATTGAACCTATTATTGGTATTAAAATATTAAAGCGTATTTCCTTATGATTTTAAATTATCTTCAATTTCTTGCTTCATTTGTTATTCAACTTCTTTTAAGCAATGATACGAAATTTGAATGCAGAGAGGTATTATGGCTCTTGTTGATGTTGAAGGAGTGCCTGTTCACCTTAGGCAGCTAACGCTGGAACATCTCATGGCTAGTCCTGAATCAATACAGGATATCCTTTTGAGGCATTACACGCGGCAGTTGCTTCATGAGATCTACAAGGTGAAGTTATTACCCTTATTATTATTTCTTCCAAGGTTTAACAGCCTGTTTATGTTTTTGTTTTAAAATGCTCTACTGAGTTTCACATTCAGCATCAAGTTGGAGTACTTCCAATCTTTATTTTTGGCTGCTACTTTTTCTGTCTTTTTTAAGATTTTGTTCAATTCACTATGTTTAATATTTGAGATAAAATATGCAACTATACATTTGATTTTCTGGCATCGGGTTTTGTTATCAATTTTAAGATTCTGTATAGTTTAATATGTTAATATATTTGAAATATAGTATGCAATTTTACTGTGGCAAATTTAGCAGTTGTAGAAATGTTTGATGAATAGATTTTCATATTGTTGGTATAAGGCTAATGATGATAATGATGATGATGATGATTAAGACGACTAAATTAATTTTAGTGTGACAATAAAATTTTGTAGTACATATTAATTGATACAATTACACTAATTGTGATTTTCTACTTTTAATATTTAATTTATCATACATGTAGATGAAGCAATAATTTCTTTGGAGTTTTTTGTAGGAGATTTAATTCGTAAAATTTCTTATTAATCTCTTAATTAAAAAAATTTCGCTGTTTAAAGTGTTGAATAGTGTGGGCGTTCTTTTGAGAACATGTATAATCTTAATTAGCTTTGGTGTTTGACAATATATATTGTAGACATGAAAGATGGTGATTGAGATCTACCGATATCTGGATGTGATAATGAATATTTTGAATCTTCTGCAAAAAAACATTTAAGTATTTGCAGACAAAACTTTAAAAATTTAAGTTGAGTGTTTAAATAGAAAGTGCCCTTGTGGAGATTTCAAAATTGTATGAAGTTGTAATTTGACTAGAGTTATTATATGGATCTCGTCATAAAAATGTCATTGACAAAATTTATTGTGAGAAAAATGAGAATTTTAAGATGAATGACTGATAAAATTAGGGAAATATTGTAAAAAATGATTATATTAGAGAGATGGTAGATAGTAGTACCTGCTGAGAATTATGATGATTCAAAATAGACTAGTTCATTTGGATTTGCATAATTGCTTGTTAAAGATGCTCTAATAGAGATCAACAACAACAACAAAGCCTTAATCCCACTACGTGGGGTCGACTACATGAATCCTTTTTCTCCATTGCGTCCTATTTAGTGTCAATTTTCATTTAGTTCTAGTAAATTAAGATCATTTTTAATACAATAAGCCCAAATCTTCCTAGGTCTATCTCTGTCTTTCTTAAAACAAGTCGAATCTAAAACATCTACTCTCCTAATCAGTTCAAAAGGATTCATGTCATGATTTTTTTCGACAAGTTTTAAGCTAGTCAAGTATATCATGGATTAGACTTGGATTGATCATATTTTAAGTTGTTCATGTTTGAATCAAACTCGAATTGAGATTTCTCATATATGATCATACCTAGGCTTATATAATTTTTTTAATAATCATAGTGGGTGGTACTTAGCTTGTTTATATTAATTGAATGAGTATTTAAATGACTTAATAAACAAGCTAAAAATTTGAATAAGTACTTGATTTTTTTATAAAATTATTAGCAAAAAAATTTTCAAATCTAAACAATTTAACAAACAAATATTTTTTGAATTAATATTTAATTTATGTTCACCGATTAAAAAATATAATATATTGTGAAGAAATTGCATTACATACATATGCTCATAGATAATAAATTATAATATGTTATTATTTAATATATAATTAAATGAGCAAAGTGCCAAAATAGTCCTTCGACTATTTACATGGGGTCGTTTTAGTTCTTGAGATTATAGAAGTGTTAAATTGGTTCTCAGACCCTTTAAATTGGTGCTCTAATTAGTCCTTCTTAGAGATAATTTTAACCCAAATTTAAAGAGTTTGGGGATCAATTTGGCACTTTCATAAACTCTAAGACTAAAATGGTCCAATGTAAATAGTTGGCGACTATTTTGGTGCTTTACTGATAATTAAATGAACAACAACAACAAAGCCTTAATTCCACTGATAATCCTTTTTCTCCATTGTGTCCTATCTAGTGTCATATTTTCAGTTAATTCTAATAAATTAAGATCATTTTTTAATTAAATGAAGTTATAATTAATTAAATTTTATTTAGATAATATATCATATAATTATAGAGTATTTAACAAGTTAATTGTTGAATTATAAACAAGTTTGATCGAGTATCAGTTGAACCGAGTTTGAGTTGTACATTGAGTGCATTGGTTAGTTACAGTGTTATGCATTAGGATTGAAGAGAGGTGAAGTGATGGTAATATATGCATAGAAGATGTTTAGAAAGGCGTGCAAAATGGAGCCAACGCTGTCCGGAACATTCAATAGAAGTGCGTGGAGGAGGATGCATAAAGCTGACTCAAATAGTTGTGCTTAGCTAGTTCATCCTGTTATTGCTTCATCTCTTTAGGTTTATTGGGATCGATCTATCTTCCTGCTTTTTTTTATTATTATTATTCTAATGGCCGCCAAGGATCTGCCCTAGCCCAATTTAGAATTATGCTTTCTCATTCTACCAATCGAACCTCAACCTGACCATCATACCGTGAATTCCAGCAACTCAAAACATGCAATGCACTTTTAGTTTTGAGTTTACTCCCACTACCCCATTAATGGAATCTCAAGGTAATGAAAGAGAATCAATGACGCGCGAGCTACCGAGAGCCTTTGTTTTTGCTTCCTGCTATATCACCGCACTCATTCCGCGATTTGCTACAGTCCCGCGACAATGCAGGTCCCCATTTTAATGTCTGGGCCGAACTGGTCTAGGTTTTTTCACTGTTGTGGAGTTGGTCGGCCCTTCTAGGCCACTCCTTGCTATCCATTTATTATTATTATTATTATTTTTAATACTTATGGTTTAGTTTTTAGCATGAGTTTATTTAGGACAATCGTTGGCGTTCGTTTATCCTATCGAGGGTTGTATCCCAAGTATGGGTGATGCTCCAGCTGGATCTTTCTCTCAAGGTAGTGATTATCTTCTTTTATCCTCTTTCGCATCCTCTCACATTGCTCCCCGCCGCACCTTCCCTGTTGCAGCTGCCGGAACATCCTCTTTTGGTTGTTTTATGCAGTTTATGCTTTCCAGCCACCTTCCCCACTCTTTCGTTGATGTTCCAACCGCCCATATCAAGTTCCTTCGCTGCTTTGTTGATGTTCCGGCCACGAAAAATGCCCTTGTGCGGCCTTGGCTGCTGTTCCAAGCATTTTGAACCACTTTATCACCGCCTAGCCACTATTTCAGCCTCTCTCACGCACTGTCAATGTTGTTCCAGTCCTTCATACCTGCTGCCATCGCTGCTCCAATCCTCCATCTTTGCTACCGCTGCTATTCTAGCCCTCCCCTATTGCTGCCATCATCACAGATAGTTATACAACGTCAATATCTACTGCATACTTGTTGTCCGGAACTCTGAAATCTGTTGCCTTATTATTTTTTGCTTGCCAACCACCTCATCCCTCATTGCTCATCTCTTATCCAGTCACCTTCCACCCCTCACCGATCACCACCACACCCTGAGATACATTCTAATTTGAGTTTAATTGTTGACTTTGTTATTATTTTCCTTTCAAGTGTGTCAATTTTAATCACTTATTGGCATTATTGGTAATAATATATATTTCATTTGGTATCAAAGTTAACCTAATTCTAGTCATATTCTAGGCGTGAAACTGAAGGGGACAGCAAGCATGGTTGCTGTGCTGGATAGCAGCAGCAAGGAGTTGGATTGGGTGGCGGTGGAACAGCAGGAAGGTGGTGATCCCTAGCTGTCTTGGGCAGCGACGGCAAGGTGGGAGGACTGGAACAGTACGAACATGACTGGGAGAGGTGGTCTGGGCGGCAGCAACACAGGAACGGGATTGGAAGGTGGCTGGAGACTGGCTGCTGCTGCTGGGAAACAGCAAGGACTGCTGTTCAGGGGTGACTGCAGCAATGGAGGATGACGGAAGCAGTGACGGGAGGGTGGGGCGTAAGGGTAGATGAGGATAATCACCACCTTGGGAGTGAGATACAGCCAAAGCACCACTTGTATCTTGGATGCAGCCCTTCGAGGGAAGAAGACACGTCGGCGACTGTCCCGAAAAAACGCACGACAAAAACTAACCCTAGACTCCCACAAATACAAATTTATAATAGTAGGATAACTAGTAATAGGCCAAGGAACCGACCAGCATTCTATGGCAAAGAAAGACAAAGACAGGTTCGGTCCCGGAATGTAAGCGGAATCCTGCTTCGGTTGCCGTAGTACTGCATCCACTCCAAAAGTGGGAGAAGCCTGCATCAGAAGCTGTCAACTTTTTTCTATTGTATTATCGTACCTATTAAATATAGTATATTGCAGATGTCAGTAGTATTGCTATTTTTTGTTTGCTTATGCGCCCATTTGTTTTTACTTGCAGGTATTTGGTTCTGCAGGTGTAATAGGAAATCCTATTGGCTTTGCTAGGAATGTTAGGCTTGGTTTGAAAGACTTTCTCTCTGTTTCTAGCAAGGGCATTTTGCAGGTTTGCAACTGTTCTTCTTACATGACTGATTTTATTATGTGATTATCAGTTCTAAATTTGTGCCCTGATGTGGATTGTTTGCAGAGCCCAAGTGGACTGTTGATAGGTTTAATAGAAGGTTCAAAAAGTCTTTTTAGCAATACAATCTATGCTCTGAGTAGTACTGCCACTCAGTTTAGTAAAGTTGCTCATAAGGTACTCTCATTGTTTTTCATTCCGCTAATCTTAACTTTGTATAAATTTTCGTTTTGGATTGTTTGGCAGGGCATAGTTGCATTTACTTTTGATGATCAAACATCCACTGAAACTGATAAACAGCTACAAATTATTGATGCACATGGTAAAGGTGTGCTAAATGAATTTTTGAAGGTATGTATTAGAATTTGGCGCTTAAAGAGTATCTGGTCAATCAAGTAGTATACTGTTGATAGTTTACATGGAAAAATGCATTTGATTAAAGCTCGCTTTTATAAGCTCTCTCAACCATGCGTATTTATTTTTAGGTGGATATAAATGTTTCGTAAGATAAAATGTTTCTTCTTTTACTTTCTAGCATTTCATTTCCAAAGATTTTATTATATGTCATTGTATCTGATTTCTCCACTAACTGTGGTGGGATTATTCTGAAATGATGCCTCCAAAACAAAGGGAGGTGGTAAATTTTATCCAAACCTGATCGTTTTCATTTCCACGATTATTCTTTTTTTAGTAGTTTTTCTTTAATTAAAATTTTTTATCACACTTGAAAGCTAAATGCATTGTAGCTTTAAACTTGGCTATACTATCCCTTAGAAATCCGTTGTTGTTGGATTCCTTCACTATTGTTTTCTTTCAATCAAATATATTCTGAATCTATACCTTGTACATCCACAACCACAACCACGACCATCCTGCTTTATATGAATCTTTTTTATTTAGCCTATTGTGTCTTTATTTTCCAAGTTTCAGCATGCATCATCACTCCTTGATCACATTTCAATTTTGTAATTACTCTCTGATTAAATATTTGCTTCACAATGCACACAAAAGAAATATAAAGCATTTTTCCATCATATATTAATTTTACATTCAAATGGAGAAAATTTTTGGTGGCGCCTTCGTCACTAAAATGGCTTGCTATGTCACAACTGTTAACAGAAACTCTTGCTCAATACTTATAAATCTTCACCCCCTTACAGGGCCTTACTGGACTTCTTCAGTCTCCAATCAGAGGTGCCGAGAAGCATGGCCTTCCCGGTGTTCTATCAGGTAAACATATATTTAACCTTCTTATTTACGAGCCGTCAACTTGAATCTGCCAAACAAAAATAAAAAAATGTAAATTTAAATTCTGGATTTATAGTAGATCTACTTTCATCTCAATTCTTCCATGTTTTTATCGTAAATCCTGGATTTACTAACTCCGGATTTAGAATATGCATATCTTCATTCTCAAAGATTTACCTCTCAGGTATCGCAATGGGAACAACCGGACTTGTGGCAAGACCAATAGCTAGCATTCTTGAAGCAACAACGAAAACCGCTCAGAGCATCAGAAATAGAAGCAGCCCTCACCTATCCAACCGGCGCCGCACGCGTCTTCCTCGGCCTTTGTCTAGGGAGCTTCCCCTGTCGCCCTACTCATGGGAAGAAGCCATCGGTGTCTCCGTGCTTCAACGAGCCAATACGGCCAGGCTTAAGGATGAGGTATATGTCACATGCAAAGCGCTTAGAATGGCAGGTAGCTTCATCGTTATCAGCGAGAAGCTCGTCCTGGTTGTATCAACCTCCTGTTTGGTGGGTTTCAACTCGACGGACTTTGCCGGTGTTCCAGCTAATCCTACATGGTTTATAGAAAAGGAAATGAGTTTGGAGAGTGTTGTTCATGTAGATAGATCTGATTATACCTTGAATATTGTTGGAAACAATGCTGATATTACATTTAGGCACAAGAAAGGCTTCAAATCTGGGAGTTTAAGTTCTTCACCTCTTGTCTGCATGAGTGCGGAGTTCGGTAACGTAGAAGAAGCTGAAGATGTTTTGCAGGTCTTGTTGGCTACAATTGAGCTGGGGAAGGAGAAAAGATGGGGTGTTCAAGTATTGCATCGAAGTAATGTTGGGTAGAACTATGTAAATTATAGTTTTAGTATTTTTTTTATTTGATCATAGAGGTATACGTAGTGATAGATTGTGGATGTAAATAGCTGATTATAGTGGAAAGAATTAGGTAGGAAAGGTGAAATGTTATCCATATACAAACTATTAAAATTATTAAAATGAGAGCTTTCATGTACAGTTGCAGTATACTTTGTGAGCCATATAATGCTTAAATTTTACCTTGATTATGCTTTTCATGCAACACAAGATGATTTTCTGTTGATTATGCTGAAAAGTGTAATTTTCATGCACAGCGCTGCTTGAATCATCTTTGTGGAAAGCTTTCGTCCCGATTGCCAACCTTTTTACTTCAGTTATTGGTTAGTGGTTAATGGCCAGAGTGATGCTCAAGTTTATATTTAATAATAAATGGAAAATGTCAAGGCATTTACATACATGCCAAATAATTTTTATATTTTTATATATTCAATACTTATTTTATTTTTCCTATTTATATGACAATTGATTTTCTTAGCATTACTTCAATAATATTTTAAATTTGTTATACCAATTCTTTAAAAAAATGACATTTTGATTTTTTCTATGAAGTGGAATGCTCCATATTATTGATAGTAGAATATATTATGTCATCATATAATAAAGCGCTAGAATTGTATGGAATGAATAAAAATTCTTCATAATAATATTTCTTGAAAATTTTACATTTAAATGCGAGCTTGGCGTGCAACAAAACATCAAAATCTAGAGTTAAATAGATCAAATAAATCAAGAAAAGCCAAGCAAACAAAACCACAGCGCTAAATATGAATATTAAAAGCTAAGAATTTAAAGAGGTTTCTAAAAAGAATCCTCCTTCAAATAACAAAATTTAAGGGGCATTTACATAAATACCAAACAATGCTTATGTATTTATCAACTAACCATTCATATATATATATATATATAGGCACCAGTCATTTTTTAAATCAATTCAAAAGCATAGCCATCATTATCTTTCTAAAAGTTAAATACACTTTTCCTTGCATAAACCTTTATAAAATATAAACTTTTAAGCAACTCACAACACGGCAGAATCAGAAGCCTCCTCTGCAGCTACACGCCTAAAAACAGCACAAAAAGTCTGACCTCCATTCCTAGCAACCTTCTGACCTTCCTCTGTAGCGCAAACCAACAACTTCACCACTGGATCAGACTCCAATTCTTCTTCAGGAACTGCAGAGAAAAGGGGATGGCTATCCAAGCAGAACTTCATCCAATCTCCGAGCTCTTCCACATCAGTTATTGTATAAATGATGCCTCCTAGTTCCAGCACAAAGGCGTATTCATCAAGTAGCTGAAGGCTGATAACCCTACGCCTGTGATTCTTCTCCTTGAAATGAGGATCAGGAAACAGAAAGAACATCTTCGATAACTGGGCCTTGCAGAAGTAATTAGGAAGGTATTTCATGGAGTTTGTTCGAACGACGGAGATGTTCTCATATTGGCCGGGATTTGCTGCTCTGAGAGCTAAGATTCTCTCTTTCACATACTCAGACACCTGCATCGAGGAAGAAGATTTACATACATAACGTAAAAAAGCAAAGTTTAGGTGTTAGATATGTAAATACATAAGACTTGGTGGATTGTATGTAAAAGCCATATTCCTTTCATTTTCTTTTTTTTTAACATTAAATTTAGTCAAAAGAGTGAAACGATTATAACTAACCAAGGTCAGATTAAAATTTGCATAGGCTTTAAAAAGACATGAAGGTTACATGCTCTTGGTGATGATGATAGTTCGTATCGGAAAGATCGAGCAAATCGGCTCTAAAAAGCAACGTAACTAACTAGAGCATAAGATTAAGGATTTGTTTGAGAAAACAGTCATGCTCCATTCCGTTGAGTGAACACCGACGCATAAATTTATATTTCGTTTGATAAAATAACATATCCCGACGTCTCCCTAAATTAGTTCAATGAAACAGCAATTTTTCCCATTTTAAAACAGAGATGAAGATGCCTACACGACTTTTAAAGAAACTTAGCTGAACCAAACAAAGTCGAAGCAAAGGAGGCTGAAATTCTTTTCAACTATTTTAGATAACTAACAATAAATAAAGCACATGAATGAGATGCATAAAAAGCTAATGGTGGAGGTGTTAAGCTTAAAACTTCCTGTCTCAGTAGTTTACTATAAGCTACTAACAAGTATACACAAATTTCCGATCGAGTCTTAAGCAGGTTAGGCTGACCTCAACCAAAATCCATTCAATATTGCTACAAATGGAGCAATTCTATAATCAAGTAAGATTTCAAATCTGCAAATTAGCTTATTTATCATGTTAATTAACTCGGATCCGATATGATTATAACCAAACCTATGTTCAACTGCCTGAAGTCTGTTTTCTACTATATCAATATATGACACACGCACGTATGTATTGGGATATTTACATATGCATAGCGCCCAATATGTATTTACATATATCAAAACTGAACTTTCCTTTTTAGGTTTATACCACCCAAATGATTTATATCACATAAAATATACCAGTATTTTTATTGTTAAAAGTAAAATATATTTTTTTCATGCATAGATAGATGGCATATATGTAAATAGGGCTGTCAAAAAAGCTCGTTGTTCGCGAACAGCTCGTGTTCGGCTCGTTAAGTAGCTCGTGTTAGACTCATTCGTTAAGTAAACGAGTCGAACACGAACAAGTTTTTAAAGCTCGAATTATAAATGAGTCAAACACGAACAACACTTTGTTCACTCGTGTTCGGCTCATTTTAGCTCGAAATTAAATATATATATATAATTATTTATATAATAATATATTTAGCATATATTATTTATATAATAATATTTTATATATATTTATATCTAAGTTTAAATCATAACATCTCATGTGGTAATGTGGTTAATACCTTCTTTTGTATATATTTGATCCAGGTTCGAATCTTACACTTTACATCTATTTTTTTCAATTTAATTTTTCCGAGCCAATTTCGAGCCGAACACGAGCAGAAGACGAACACGAATATTTAAATCGAGTCGAACACGAACACACTGTTCACGAGCCAATTTCGAACACGAGCCGATTTCGAACACGAGCTATTTTGAACGAACCGAACACGAGCCCAGCTTGAGCTCGCTCAAGCTCGGCTCATTTGCAACCCTATATGTAAAAATTGAAGTTTAGGTATTAGATATGTAAATACATGAGAATTGAGTGGTATCCAAGTAAATCTTCCATACATACATACATACATATATTAAAAAGGCGTATTGTGTGTGTTTGTGTGTGTTAAAACTCACATTTTGGTTATTCTCAACTTGATAAATGATGATGAGAATAAAAGATCAAAAAATTGCAAACTACTACAGAGTCTAAACACACACCTTATCCCTGAGCTCCATTCCAATCATCAAAGTGTCTGGGAATAGAGGTGAAAGTTTAACAAGCAATCCACCAAATCCACATCCAATGTCCGCAAAACGAATTTTTGGAAAAACCACCTCATCTTTCTCGGTTTCAGCCTTACTGGAATGCGAAAAATGAGGGTAATGCGAGAGGTAATCTACGTCGGCAGGGCTAATGGGAATGGGGAAGTGAGAATCACTTAGAGGATTGCTATGAGCTCGTGCCCTGTAGAAGCGTTTCCTAGGAAGACGGGCAGACTGTCTTTTCCCTTCACTTGCTTTGCTAGCATTCATCAACATTGGATGTTTGTTTAGCTAAGTAATCTGCAGGATCACAGATCATGCCACAGAAAAAATATAAGTAAACTACATAGGTTTAAAAGAAATTAGGAAATTATATCTAGCTAAAAAATTTTCATGTTTTCATCCCTGGGACATTCAAACTAGTTACCCTTTATCAAAGCACTTACACAATAAACAAACCAAAAATGAAAGGCTTATTCATCATTATCACCAAATTCTGTTACCATCAGGTCCTTCAAACATTATCAACCCGCTAATTAAACTTTGGGTAATGATGTAAAAATTCACAAAAAATTAGTGATCAGAGTAGGGGGAAATATCAAAACATTAGGGACCCATGATCTCATCATTATTTGGACAATATAAACAGCTTTGTTTTCAAGGTATACCTTGAGTTTCATTTAAGATAATGAAAGAGTACAAATAAAGCTGATTCCATACATCACAGATGCAGCTTTTTTCTTTTAGTGCCAATAGTCTTCTCTCCATCTAATGATGTAAACTTCAGACAACAAAGAAGAAAAAGGTTTGACTAATGTAAGGTATTATGCATGAGATAGAACATTTTAATAAAATAAAAGAGGAAGATTTACCTACATACCACTCAATTTCGTATTTACATATCTAACAACTTAACTTCCATTTTTACAAACATGCCAACTTACCTATGAGTAAAAAGGTGCATTTCACTTTTTCAAAGTTAAAGTGGTGGTATTTTTTATTTGATGTGAAAGATTTCGATAGATATGTAAATAAATAGGAATTTGGCGGTACGCAGTTAAATGCCCCAATATAAAATGTCAGACACGGAAAAAATATAACTTCTGGACGATGGTGTAGAGCTGTCAAATGCTGAGAAAAAATCCAGATACAAATAATTAAAGAACATGCAAATTTTCAAATGTGTTCACATAGGTTTCTCAAACAAGTTCCTATAAGGAGTGGGAATCTGCTGGCAAAGATGACAGGATATGAACTCCTTATAACTGCACGAATTGCAGTTATACTCATGGATATGAAGTATTCCAATTTGCTGATTTGAACTCATGGTAAGAAAAATCAGGTGCTAAATTATTTCATAAAAAACCATATATTGTATTGAAGATTTCTATTTTATCCTATTTACCACCATGAACCCAAGAATGTAGGATTTACAGTACGAGCGTGCAGCATTATTAGTCAGAAAGAAAAAAATTTGAGTTGATTTTCGGTTTCAAAATGTATTTTGGCTTTTTTTTTAAAAAAAAACTCTATATTCTGTTTTCGATTATTGGATTTATTTTAATTTGTATTGAACCGAACAAACCAAAAAGCCAAAAATTTGAAACTAAATGGAGGATCGATCAAATTAAATCGATATCATACATGTAAGATATGTGAGTCTTGATATTTGTTCATAATTGAATTCCTAATAACTAAATTTCAATTTGTTTATAACATAACCATTTAAACCCAATTAAATTTTGATTCGGCTAGTTCAGCTTTATCAAAATTTTAATTGGTTCTATCTTTCGGATTTCGGATTTTGGTTGCAATCGGTATGACAAATTTGAAAATTGATCCATCCAAAACGGCCGAATGCTCACCCCTATTTACAGGTCACAAGGCATGCATTTCTTTTGAGAAGTTGAACAATATAGACCAATATCAAACTAAAATCCAACTATTTATGGGGAATTGATATGATGAAAATAGACAGAAGGTACAGAACAAGTCAACCAAATCAATTCAAATACAACTAATTTGTTGCTGAAGCACAAGAACCACAGAGAACATAGAAACAATAAACATGACAAATTGACAAAAGTGATGTTACAAAGTTCTGAAAAAATTGGATACAAGCTTGACAAACTTATGGCAATTTGGTACAGTGCTTGCATATAAATCACAAGAAATAGGCACAAAGTTCTATTCAACACTCCATCAACCTTAAACTAATATATCACATATCATATCATGAATATGATTATAAGAGAAAAAACATTAAACCTTCAATCAGACAATGTAACCCAATTAATAAACTAACAAATAAAACCGCAGACAATTAAACAGAAAAAAAGAATGCTTTACATACATACTACTCAATTGCATTTACATAGCTAACATCGAAACTCCAATTTTTAAATATATGCCATCTTATCTATACATAGCCCCAAAATTTGTTTTAATCTACTCGCAACCAAAAACAAACTCAAGAAAAATACATGTAAAAGCTCATACTCAGAATCCAATGCCATTCAAAATACTTGGCAACTAAACTCAACTATATAACAACAATAACAACAACAAGTCTCTATAACACTACGTGGGGTTGGCTACATGAATCCTATATCTCCATTGTGACCTATTGAATGTCGTATTTTCATTTAATTCTAATAAATTAAGATCATTTTTTTATAAAAATATGTCCAAGTCTTTTTAGGTCTATCTCTACCTTGCTTAACATAAATCAAATTTAAAGCATCTATTCTACTAACCAGACCATCAGATGATCGACATTTAATATAACAAAATCATCTAAGTCGACTCTCCGTAATTTGTCTTCCACTGGAACTATGCCAGCCCTTTCACGGAGACATTCGTTCTCTGTGTCAAGCCACTCATCCACCTATGCATTCTCATTTCCACAACACTTAATTTTATTCTTTTCTTTTAAGGGCCAACATTTAGCGCCATAAACCATTGCCTCATGTGAAATCTAAAACACGATCATTCACCAAGTAAAATGTAGCACTCACATCCTGAATCATGCGGTTTTTTCTTACTATACGGCATAACCCTGTAGAGTACATAAATCAAACTCTATTGAAGGCTCGGAAGATCAGCTAGGGCGAATTCTTAACAACCTTCCTTCCTAAAACATCAAACAAAATATAGATCCGGAGAAGTAACAAAACAAGTATCTGTTCTTTACATCAAGAACAAAGCAACTAAAAAAAAAATCAGCATCAATGATAGTAATATGAAAGTTAAAAATGAAAGAAAAAGAGCAAAACAGAAAAGAACAAATAGAACATTATATGGACATTAAAGCATCCATGGATGTCAAATAAAAAATTGGAAAATCACTGAGAAGTAACATCTACCCAGAAAACTTTATCCCAAAGGGGTTTCGACACTTCGGCTTCCTTGCAGAAGAGCGAATCGATCGCCGGAGAGGAAGAGGAAGATCAGAGGAGAAACTGGTAACCCAAATAATGTGAGCGGTTCAGGAGCGAACCGTCCTTACCGGTTCAACAACCAGGCCGAAAAATAAAATAAATAAATAACTCGTAATTCGTGTTCAACTCATTAAATAGCTTGCATCCATAGGGCTGTCAAAAAAGCTCGTTGTTCGCGAACAGTTCGTGTTCGGTTCGTCAATGAGTTTGTGTTCGATTTGTTCGATAAGTAGACGAGACGAACATGAACAAATTTTTTTCGTTCGGTTAGTTAAATGAACCAAACACGAACAGTGATGCGTTCGTTCGTGTTCGAATCGTTATTGTTCGAAATATAAAATAATTTAAAATAATTATATAAAAAAATTT
>NEWO01000005.1:5016774-5052954 GCA_003013225.1 Phalaenopsis aphrodite
GTAACAGTTATAAGTATGTTAACTCTCCCCATGTTCCCTCCCTTACAATCTCCTATATATTATCTAACTATACCAAGGCTTGTTGAACTCTAAAGCTTAGTTTTTCTAAGCCTATTCAAACGGACAACAGACCATCGCTGGTCTATTAGTTGCCCCCTTGTGATGGTTGGATAAAGCTAAATACTGATGGAAGCTGGAATACACATCAGGCAGGAATTGGAGGTATTTTTAAAAATGATTTGGGTAATCATTTATACCATTTTGCTCCCCCATTGAGGTGGCTACTACACTCGAGTGTGAAGGCTGGGCTGTTTTGATGGGTATCAAACTTGCTATAATTTTTCATTATTCAAATTTGATTATCGAAACCAACTCAAGGCAGCTTTATAATTTGCTTACGAAGGTTGCCAAGCTTGACTGAGACTTATTGTGTCTTCTTAATTGAATTTGGAATTTAATATATTTGCATTATCTTAACATTCATTTCAGCTTTATTTATAGAGAAGGAAATACACCCGTGGATTGGCTTGCGAGGAGTGGTGCCACTTTTCTCACTGTTGATACACATACTCATCCGCCTCTTAGAATATTATTGCACGGTGATAAGCTTCCAATTCCTTACATTAGAAATTAATCAGCTCAATAATATTCGGATTTTCATTGTTCACTTGTGTATTTGTCCTCTGATTGTGTATTTGTCCTCTGATTTCGATTGATTACAGAAGTTCTGTGTTAAGGGGCTATTTAGTTATTTGGACATGGCTGGAGAAAATATGTGGCTTCCTTCATGGCTAGAGAATATATATATCAAGTGATTTTAATGTTTCCAAAATTATAAAAATCGTTACATTGCATGTATGGACAAAATTAATTACTCGGTCTTAAGCTGGTAAACAAATGTTGGGATCGTAATAATTTATTTTCACTTATGACCAAATCACGATGTAATACTTCAATCTTAGATTAACTCTTAATTCTAATAAAATTTAACATAATATATCCAAACGAATCAATGATCCACTAGCCCAAAACACATCTAATATGCAGACTCAATTCTCAAACCCCAAAATAGTCCAAATCAATCACATAGGCTACAAATCCGTCAAAAAACTAGTTCTTCAGGAACTTACCCGGCCTAATGAGCTCCTTCCATTAGTAAAGCTTGCTTGAGTGGCAAAGACAATGGCACTGTTCAAGGGAAAATGACTTAGGTCATGACCTTGCCTCACTATCATATGTGTCTATCGTCATAGAACCCATTTGGAAATGTTCATTATTGTGCAATTAATTTACGACTTCTTAAAATTATTGCATCTCTTGTATTCTGTCATATGACTTGTTTCGTTTTAAGGAAAGAATTTAATCAATATAAATGTTATTAGGTACCTTGTAATTAAAATGATATTATCGAAATTAATTGTAACAAAAACTTATGTCAATCATAATCACACCAATGTACACAAAGTCCTTAATTAAGTACCACTTAGTTCTTATGTTCTTGCATATCTAACCCTAAACTTCAATTGTTACATAAATGTCGCATTATCTATGTATAAAAGATGCATTTCACTTTTTAAACGCAAACGCGGCAGACAACATTTTCAAAAACCCGCAAACCAAACGGTTATATGTGTTTTAAAAAAACGCCGCAACACTTATAAGATGCCCAAAACGAGCACATTCATAAAGCATAATCAACTTAATTATGGAATCAGTCTGCTTTGTTTGTAACATATTACAGTGAATGAATTGAAATAAATTTCGGGCATTTACATATATCACACCTAAATTTTCATATTTACACAGCACAAAAAAATAACGTTGATTTAAAATACCAAAATACTACATATAAGTAAATATATAAGTTTAGGTGTGAGATATGTAAATACAAAAGAATTGTGTGGTATGTGTGTAAATTTCACAATATATTTTCAACTGTTGATTTTTATTTATCAATAATTAGTTTAGCTTTTTATTTTATTAGAACATTCCTATAGTTATTTTGTATTGTATGCGAATCCTGCGGTGCGGTCATACCAATCTTTAGCTGGGAAAGAAACGAACCTGATTTTCCCTTACGGGTCCATTCAAACCTAACCGGACCAGGTCTTGTGGGCCCTGTAGATCTCAACGAGGACGAGGAGCGGTTTTGGACCACAAGCGGGTCCGTGGGCGGTTCATAGCGCGAACCAGATCATGATTGACTGCCGGCCCATCTATTGATATGTGTCCAAACAACTTTCTTATTTTTACATATACAGGCAGAAATTTAAATTATAATTTTTAAAAAAATTTATGAGCTAAAATGATTTTTATTTAGAAAATTCATAAATTTAATTTATTATTATCTTATTTATGTAATTAATGCGCTCAGAGAAAACTAATTGATCGTAGAAATCCATCATGGTTTCTTAGCTCATGAATTATACGTTCTTTTAAAATCCCAGATATATTATTGCTAGTTTTGATAAGAAATTCAGATAAAATTAGGGGTGTAAACGAACCGAACACGAACGAACTGAGCTTGTGTTCGTGTTCGGTTCGTTTGAAATTTAATTTGTTTGAAATAAGCTCTTGTTCGAAATTATTCGTGAAGTCACTATTCATGTTTATTTCTTAACGAACAAGCCAAACACGAGCTGTTCGCGAACGACAAGCTATATGACATCCCTAATATTAATATATATAAATAACATATTATATTAATTATATAACTTATATTATATAAATATATAATATCTATATTAATATATTATAATTTATAAAATTTTATTTTTTTAAAATATCATTATTTTTAATATATAATTATTTTAAATTATTTTATATTTCGACCAATAATGATTCGAATACGAACGAACGCATCATTGTTCGTGTTTGGTTCATTTAACTAACCGAACGAAAAGAATTTATTCACGTTCGTCTCATTTACTTATCGACCGAATCGAATACGAACTTATTGACAAACCGAACACGAACTGTTCGCGAACAACGAGCTTTTTTGACAGCCCTAGATAAAATGTTTAAATGTTATATATCTTTAGTCCACCTTAAGATGAAATATATATATTTTTAAATTTATATTAGTATAAAAGTTAGAAATATAAATGCATGTGAATTTTGTGGTATGTATTTAAATACCCCCATAAAAATGAAAAAATATTACATCAGGACTCCTAACGTAGAGCTACGTTCGGAGTCCACTTATATGCAGACGCGTGAAGGTGACAGAAAAATAAAAAAAATGTCATTTTAGCGCAGGGAAATATTACTCCCGTATTATTTCCCATTATTCAAGTGTTGTTATAGTGATATTTATGTGTTATTGTGTTCTGAGAATATTCTCAGTGTTATAATAATACAATAACATATCAATATCACCACAATAACACTTGAATAACGTGAAATAATACATGAGGAATATTCTCTTGTGTTACAGGGTTGGATCACAGGAAAGCGCGAGCGTTTCCTTGAAGTCACGTATCTGCATATCAGTGAACTCCGAACGTAGTTCTACGTTAGGAGTCTTGATGTAATATTTTTCCCATAAAAAAACGATTTACACACATAACAATTAATTCCATGCATTTACATATCTTGGATCTATACTTCAATTTTTACCTATGTGATATGTGCCACTCTATACATGCATGAAAAATTATCTTTTACATTTTCATATTCAATTTGTGATATATTTCATGTGATATGAAAGATTTCAGTGATCCAAACTTAAAAAGTAAAAATTAAGTGTTAGATATATAAATAAATAAAAATTGAGTCGTAGATACGCAAAGATTAAATGTTTCTTTATCTTATTAATTTTTTTTGTGTAAAATATGGAGTCTCATCTTTCAACACATCTTTGATATGTGTTTACTTATATCTTTGTGTAACGTTAAGATGTTAAGATATCTTCGTATCGCCACAAATTTTCTACGAACATTAAAGAAGAATGTTTCGATCTAACACATAATTAAACTTTATGTGCATTTTAAGAATTTGTATAAGATAAGAAAATACATATATGTATCAAACAATAATGATTTTATATCTGCAGCAGTAAAAGCTTGTCATGCTTTATATGACTAATAGATCGTCAACGTTAACCATGATGAGGTCGAAAGCAATGGGGGCCCGTTAAATCTTAATTGCGTCGAGACTAATTAGCCTCTTCCTCTTCTATTTTAATATAATATATATATATATTATACTTCCTAGTGCTCGCGTGCTGTTAGTTCGCGCTCGCGTGGTTCTTTCTATTCTTTTTTATTAATCCCTCATCCACTTTCTAATCAATTACTTAATACTTGCACTAATGATGTTATATATATGTTGAGAAATGAGAGCGAAGAAAAATAAAATTGACACAAATTCAGAAGAGCACATAGAGATTTATGAGGTTTGGCAAATATGTATACATCTTCGGGAGCAGAGCGGCGACTTTCTTCTCAATATTCAAAAAAGAGGAAAGAGTACAAGATTAGGAATCTCAGAATCTCAAAAACCCAAAGACCCACCTAGGGTTACAAACATGACATATATAATTCTATAGTATAGTATGTAATTATTTAAATTACCCATGTACCAAACTGCGGGTTGTTGCCCTTGCACCCCCAACCCACATAATAAAACTCTCCCGATTGGGTAGATCCTTCCGCTCCAGCATCTGTCTCATTATATATATATATATATATATATATATATATATATATATATATATATATATATATTAGAAGATAAAGTTTATGTTGGCGTGAATGATATTCAAAGTACCAAGAAAAAAATCGAAAATGGGTTGACTCAACTTTGGTAAAATAAAGTTTGAGAAAATTATAAATTTAGATAATGTTATCGTTCATGTACTGAGCACCTGTAAATAGTATAGTTTATATTAATTAATTAAGAAGTGGTTGTTAAACTGTGGTTACGTACTCTTAAACTGTTGCATCATGTGGTCATGTTTTTGAAACGAAGGTACGTGTCATGACATGTCATGATGACCTCAAATATTACATCATTTTATTTTTTTTAGCGAATTTAAGTTACATTATTTCTAATAATACTTGGCCATCATTCCTTTTTTTTCTCTTGTATTTATGAACAATTCACAGAAGTGAGCTAACATCAATTAATATAAAAAATGACAATTGTATGCCAATGATTATAAGTGGTGTAACAATTTTCATTTAGACATTTACATCAATATCTGCATGTTTAACTAATTATATTTGTCTGTTGCACTAGCTAAGAGCAGTGGCCTTGAGGATCGTCTGATATAAATATGAACTCATTTATCACTTGAAAATTTTCTACTCCTTGTGACGGGTCTTCAACATTACTTTGAAGAATATCAATCTCAACAATTTTTTTAGCTATTGACGCATCTTACCCAACATGTCATATGCTCGGTTTAGTTCATAACCCTCGAGTACCTTCTTTTGTTAGTTGTGCTATTTTGAAGTTGATGTTTCTCTTTAAGACGTTAATAATTGTACACATAAGGATGTGTCTATACTAATTTCAAACCATATAGGTAACCCAATAAGAAAGTATAATTGATCGGATGTAGCAATAGAAGATTGTTTCCAGATCAGCAGCAACAGAGAAAATACCTTACTGAGCGATCGATAAAATATGTCAAAAGCATAAGACGGTCATCAGTCTTTAGAACGATCGATGGGAACACTCCTTCAACCCATAAATTGATCAAATCAAGACTTGTCATAGAATCAACAATCCTCAACAACTGAAAGATTTTGGGCTTTATTATATGTAAATAATCTTGTAAATTACCAAAAGGCCCCATGAAAGGTTAATGATTAGGAGATTAATATATAATTTTGTAATCTTAGGACCTATGCATGTAAATAAGGATCCATATTATGGATAAAAGACACATTTTGCTTGTCTACTATTGCTCATTCACACACTCTCTCTCTCTTAATTGTCTCCTAATAGAACTTTTCATTCCTTGGGCGTATTTCTAGGAAAATCTCAGATTCAACAATAGTTCTTCTAAAGCCTCAATTATTTTTAGTCAAGCTATTAATGTATTAATTAAGGATAAAGAAGTATATACTAATTTCAATTTTTTGTTAATATGATAACCACGTTGGATTTCACTTAACAATTCATTTAATTATGAGTTTATTTATTAACTAGTTTATGTACAATATTTATTAATTTAGATAAATAAAGTGCAAATTAAGTACGAAAATAGATGTGAGAGCTCTGTTTGATCTTATGCCAAACATGAAATATATGCATTATGGCCATGTTAAGGGTCTTGACCCAACTTACTGCAAACTCTCATTGTTAATGGTGGAATCAGAGGGTAAGTGGCTGGGGAGGCACTCACCACCCCTAGACTCCTACAACTCTTTAATATCCCCACCTCCCCATAAATATAAATACATAATAATAATTTATTTTTAGTTATATTCTTTTATTTGATACATCATATTTTTAATTATTTTAAAACTTTAAGGAGAATGAAGTTTTAAGGAAAAATATTCACCATCCCTTAGTTTTTTATTTCACCACCCCTCACCTTAAATTTTGGTTCTGTCATGACTCATGTCGAAAAGTAGTATGCCATGTCATGTTTACAAAAAGTAAAATAAAATAAAATACATAAAAATTCAAATTTTCTAAATTATAAAATCATGTCAAGATTGCAATAGTTAATTTTAGAAAAAAAAATCATTAATTTTTCACTAATTCTGAGCAATTTTTAAATTATTAAGGGCTTGTTTGGGATCAAATTTTTTCTGTGTTTTTTTTAAAGTTTTATATTTTGCTTCTAAAAATAAATTAACATGGATTTGAAAGTACTCAAAACAATATTTAGATGTTTTGAGTGTTTTCAAAAAGAATCAAATATTAATCAAACATTCTAAACATGTTCTGTTTAAATTAAGAAAACAAATTAAAAACAAAACTAAAAGTGATCGCAAACAACCCTTAGTACATAAGTGTCTTAAACCGGACTGATGCAACCCATCATAATAGGGCAGGTTGTTTCGTGTTGGGTTCACAATAATCAAATAATTATCCAAGATATATTTAGAAAGAATTGTATTTCTTCAATTATTATAAACATGGAGCCACAAATACCATCATATCATCAAAATATTGTAAGACATAAATTCTCAAAATTCATTCATAGCATATAACAATTGTGCAACAAAAGAATCACATAATAATCATGGAAATCTCTCAGTCGCCATGACCATATAAAATATATATATGTAACAATTTAACTAAGACCAACTCTTAACAGTAACCAATAGTCTCTACTCAAAATGAGTCTTATTCTCTCCCGAAAAATGTAGGTGAATAAAATAAAGATGAGCAACCACAAATGAGCAGCCTACTCAAAATTTATTATATTTTTCAATACACAAAAGTGAAAAGAACATATATTTATTTCAAGTGAACTAAAAAATTATCACAACATATGATGTGTTGTGTATGTACTTCCAAGTATGGTTTTAGTATAAGAACTAGTGACCACAATACACATATATTGAGCAACAATATAAATAAGATGCTATTAAAAGCAAAATAAAATAATATGAAATAATAATTTGTTTTTTTTATTTGAAATATTTTATAATTTTTTCATTGCCCCTTTTATATCCACTTCCACTTATACCTCCACTTGTTCATATTTCTCATTTATCCATTATATTTTTACTTCTATTAGTACATTTACTTGTTCACATTCATTCAGACATATCAAACACATAGATAAATAATTTTATAAGTGCTTATACTTTCACCAAAGATTTATTCTCTGCATTGACCACTGGTTCTTCCTCTATGGACAAGCCTTTGGGGTCAACGATCTTTGTCTTGATGGATTTATTCCTATAATCTTCCAGTTTCACGACAGCCATCCACCTGTAAACATAAGACGACAATCAAGAAGTGCAAGGAGGGCTATGTCAAACTGAAAAGGAGGAGCCTATATTACCTTCCAAAATGAGTTTGACCACATCCTTCTGAGTTTCCCCCGCCACCTCCATAGCTCAATCTTTCACTATCTCGACATTTTTCATACTAGAGTTGTTGAGAATAGTTAGAAGCACCAGCTGTTGGTCAATAGATTTTTCTACAAAATAAATTCTTGAATATCAAGAGCGTGGAACCATAAAAATCTAGAAAAGAAGAAAAAAAATCAATGCACAACCGCCTGAACTCAGATCTAGGAGCGCAATTATGTTGAAACCCTTCCCCTAGTCATCTAAATAATAAAAAACTTGGGATCCATAACCCTACTTTCTAAACCACAACCACTAGTTCCCCAAAGATAAGATCTAAAAATGGTAGCACTGATATTTCCTCTGCAACCATCTCGTTCAGATCGACTTTCAAAACCACATTTGAAGTCGCGACAGGACTATCTAACATCCCTTTCATTTTGATGGGCTTTAAACTCTCTACATAACTATCCTTTCCTTCTGAATCATTTGGAACCTTAGAACGTCTTCCCCTTATAAGCCTCAGTTGAATAATCACTTGCAACTATTCTTGAAGGACATTCACATTTTCCTTGGATACCTTACCTATCAAAGAAATATCAAAGTAATGATAGAATCTTGAGAGAAAAGGGAAGGAGCACAAGAACAAAGATTTCAGCTCACAATATTACACAATGATAGACACAACCCTTAAATATCATAAGCGAGTTAACATAAAAAACTCTTCTTATAACCGCAGAATTTAATGCCGCCATTAGCAACATTATCTTTTTCTTATGACAAGGTGAGTGTGTATCGATGGGCGTGACTAGTTTCCTCTTATTATCTGTTTTAAATGATTTGATATTTATTATCAAACAATCCCAAAAACGACGCATCAACGCATCCCATAAAACATAAAAGTTTCAAAATTTTCACATTCTACTCTACCAATTCTTAGGAGCGCACGCCATCTAAGTGACTGAAAAATTCATATCTTTCTTAACTCAGCAAGGAGAAAATCTTCTTGAAACATCTCTAAGTCATAATCATTGAATACGTTACTTCCAACACTCAGAAAGTGAAGGTTTTTTAATGATAAACAGTCCACAGTTACTTGAGAATTCTCATGACTACTCCCTACATATGTAGCCGCCGAACGCTTGAAAGAAGGAAAGTCTGACTTCAATGGTAAACTATCACAAACACTCTTCAAGGCATAGCTCACAAAGCTTATCAACGGTGTAAATCATCATTTCGATTGCATATGAATATACATGTCTTTGGACAAATCCAAGAGGGAGGACTGCATGCTTTGATGCATTTCTTATTATATTATTCTCTCATTATTCTCGCAACATCTTGTTGAAGAGCTAAAAGAATTAGAAAATTAAATGTACATCCAAAAATGAGTTTCTTTAAGCAAAAGGGAGGCCCAAATACTAAGTAGATCTCATGGGCTTAATAAACAAAGTCGAAAAGTTGTGCATTTAGTGATCTGACATTGAATATTTCAATCATACTCGTTAGTCGTATCTTTTGAAGTGACCAACTAAAGAGTTTTGTTTACTGTCTAGAAGGTTTTTGCGAAAAAGCTACAAAGTGCGTCAGTGTTCAAGCGAGTTCCTCATAACATATCTACCCAACCTGATCTTCAAACGAGCTCTTCCTCTTAAACTCGCCTACATATACATTGCCCGAGTTCTTATTCCATACTTGTACGAGCTGATTGAACATCTTCACTAAACTCACTAAAAACTACCTAACTACACCATCAAACTCGACCGACAGCTCTTCGAAACAAAATGAAGAGAATTTTCATCTGTCGGCATATATACTATTATTTTTTATTAGTCTGACAATCCACACCAATACTTTTGTTGACAACGAGGCTACTTAGGCTCCGTATTAACATAATATATTACCTAGTTTTATGTTTTATTCACCAGACCCCTACGTTGGATCATATACACCTTACTCTGTATATCAATATAAAGGGATGAAGGGGACCTCTTTGGCTCTCTCTCTCAATCCTACACCCTAAAAAAACTCTCTAAAAGTCTCCTAGCTTCTCCTCACTCCTTATTCAAGATCTCTCACCGATTGTATGACTTCACGAATTATATTGAATCTCGCGCACTAAATAGATTCAACGAGTGATAATGATGATTTGCTTTATTAATCTAATTTGATATGATAAAATTAATAATAACAACTATAAAATTTCACTTGATGATCGACTTCCCTTGATAAACATATATTATATAGATGATGATCTAGAAAAAATTTGAACCAAAATATTTTAATCAAATTTTGATTAGGAAATTTTAAATTCATTTAATTTATTTTTTTAAAATATAATATGTACTAATTTAAAGCGACGGGGGATGATTGATCCTCTAAAATTTATAATTTATTTATATAAATAATAAATCTAATATATTTACAAATATTTAAAATAAATAAAATTAGACATTTACAAATTTTACCTTCCCTAAAATATAAAATGTCGGTTCCCCCCAAATGATTTAAAGGCCCCATTTCCTTACCAAGTGCCCTGCAAACTTCACTAAATACCCAAACCCTCCTTCCCATTCCACCCTCCCCTCTACACTACCTCCGGCAATGGACACCAAATGAAGCCGGATCTCCGGCGAGCCATTTCCTCCCACAAATACATCCTCAATGGAGCTCTCCTTAGCACGCGACACCGCCTCGTGGGGCGACCTCCTCTGCAAGGAAGACGCCGATGAGCTCGACGGGCTGCCGGTGGGGTCTCCAGCCACCAGCGCGGTCTCAGAGTTTCCGAACGACTCCGATGAGTCGATTGCTGTGTTCGTGGAAGGGGAGGCGGAGTACTCGCCGGCGGTGGATTATCCGGCCAGGCTCCGGTCGAGGTCGATCGATCCCGCTGCTCGGGAGCTTGCTGTGGCTTGGATTCTTCAGGTGAATGTGTTTACCATGGGATTAACGGCACACAATTCCGATGTATTTACATATCTCACGCATAAAGTTTCTTTTTTTATATATATAACATTTTGGTGATTTAAATTTATGGATGAAAATGTTTATTTTACTTTCAAAATGTGTTAGTAGTGCTATAAATATAAAAGTTAGGGGTGAGATATGTAAATACATAAGAATTATGTGCTATGTATGTAAGTTCCCCATTTTTATTATTTTTTTGTTTTCTTGGAGATTTAGGTGCATATCTCACAATTCTTATGTATTTAGATATCTAACATTTAAAATTTGATATTTATATTTTTGACACTTTAAAGTCATAATTTTATGCATAAAAAGAATTTTCAACTTTTAAAAAAATTTAAAAAAATAATAATATTTGATATGATATTAAAGATTTGAGTGTCATTAACTTAAATATGAAATATTAGTTCAAGATATGAAAATAAGTTAAAAAGTTTTTTTCTATAGCTCCATGGTAAAAGAATTTTTCCACAACTTTATAAGGACAGAATGGGAAAAGTAAAAATTCAATGTGTGGAGAAAAATTTGGGTACACTCAGTGCTGACTACATAACGAAGGTTATATGGGTGTTATATCGGTATTATATTCATGTTATATCCCTCGTAACCTCCATGTAATATCTATATAACATACATGCAAACTACATAAACTTACAAATAAATTTCGCGCTTCTGTTTTTACATATCTTTATGCTACATATAGTTTACATAAAAGTTATATGGAAATGACTAATATAAAAAATTTGAAATTTTTAAACTGCTCAGCATGCTTAGATATTTTGTTAAGAAAATAATTTGAATTTTTAAATAAGAAAAATTTAAGGTTCATTTTGTAAAATGGCTAATATAAAATTTAAATATAATGGCAATTACGCTTTTTATGCTATGATTCTTAGGATTAAACTTCTTAGTTGTTTTTTTTCTCTTTTTAATGAAGGGGAAATATATTTCGTCACCTAACTTCAATTATAACAATGGGGTGAAAAAGTCTTCAAAGGATGGCTTGATAAAAGGCGTGCAAGTTCCTTCCTTCATTAGGCCATCATTATTAAAATGATTTTACATGGAGATTGTTCACGCTCTTAAATCCTTCTTTAATTGATTTTTTTTATATAAATTAATTTATTTTCTATTTATTATAAATAGAGAAGCATTTTATAAATGTGTAATCACTAAAGTCGATTTTTTTTTTCTAAAATGCACTTTTTCATAATATATTTTGACATAATTTTGGAAATTAAAATGCTATATAAATAAATAGAAAATGTTAAATATTAGATTTGTAAAGTCATTAGTTCTAAGAGTTATTCCAATTAAACTTTCATAACAAGTATATGCTCTATTTATTTAAAAAAATTTAATTATCATATATTGGATTATTACATACTTATATGTAAGTTGTTAGTTCTGAGAGTAATTATAATTAAACTCATAAAAAATATTTGTTCTATTTACTTAAAAGAAAAAAAATAGAAATTAACATGGATATCTATAATAATTAATTTTTGAAATAATGATTTTAGAGTCAATTTTATATAAAAATTATTCTTTTAATTACATTTTAATATTTTAATATTTCAATATTTTATCACAAAAATATTTATTATTTCTATTTTTTCCTTTATTTAATCATTTTTTGACATATGCCTTTCACGTGCTCCAGAAATCAAATGAATTTATTAGATTCGAGATATAAAAAATAATTTTAAAAAAAAAAAAAAACCCAAAGGTGTTGTTTATTAAACCGGATGCATAAAATATTGCCGTAATTAACCTCTTTTGCTTTTTGTTCTTTTGCGGCAGGTGCACGCGTACTACAACTTCCAGCCATTGACGGCGTATCTGGCCGTTAACTATATGGATCGCTTCCTATCCGCCCACCGTTTGCCGGTGCGCTGCTCTTTTACAATTTGCTCCCCTATTTTCCGCATCCTTACATATTCATACATCTAAGACGGTTTATGTATAGTTGGTAATGAAACGGCCAACCATAGGATACCTATAATATTTGCACTATAATTTACATCATATTTAGATAATTAAACTAGTTTAATTATTAATTAACCCCTGACTTGCCATATCGTGAAGCAGCAATCAAATGGATGGCCGCTGCAGCTTTTGTCAGTGGCCTGCTTGTCTCTAGCTACAAAAATGGAGGAAACCATTGTACCCTCTCTGATTGACCTGCAGGTTAATGATTTTTACGCTTAAGCCCAAATGAGCAACTAATTTGCAAATATGGACACATTAATTATGGTCGATATTGAAATATAGAATTAAATACAGGTTGAGGGAGCAAAATACATATTTGAGCCTCGGACAATCTGCAAGATGGAGCTGCTGATTCTAACTGCACTGAAGTGGAGGCTGCGGTCTGTGACTCCATTTAATTACATTGATTTTTTTGCCAGCAAGGTAGATCCAAGTGGGCTGTATTCAACAGATTTGGTTTCCAGTGCTGCACAGATAATTTTATCTGCAATAAATGGTACTGAATTTATGAGTTCTTTTATAACTTATTATATATATATATATGTGCATCTGAATAGAATCAATGTGGTTATTTTAGATGAGAAAATGAGATGGGTTTTGGGATCTGATTGGAGATATATATATGTATGTGTTATGGCGCAGATATTGATTTCTTGGACCATTGTCCTTCATCAATAGCTGCAGCTATCATCATGTGTGCAGTTGATGAGGCTCCTGATCTGGCTTTCATTGACCCCAGACAAGCGGTCAAATGGTGCAGTGGACTTACTAAGGTAATTAAGATGGTATTTATTCTTTTATTTTTAACCTTTAACTTGAGTTTAAAGTATAAGAGAGAAGATGGTCAATTCAAATGTGTTAAATGAGAATTTAATTAGGTGAGATAAAAAGGAGATTATTTAAGAGTAATCTTAATGACCTTTTTGTTGAATCTTTAAATTTTATTATATTTTGAATAATTTTATATTAACATTCGTTATGAGTTTAGGCACAAGTTGATAAGACAGATTGGTGTGACTCAAAATTTGATTCATTACAAGGAAAAAATTTCCTGTATGGACTCCAGAGTTGGGCCCCACATTATTTAAAAATCACTTATATTCAGAGCATTACAGTAGGACTACTTGCCACGTGACAAGTTTTCACTGGCATCATGAGTCAACTAGAGAGCTCATGAGTCAATTACACACCTACCAGTGAAAGCTAGATTATTATAGATCATTTGAATTGATGTGATATTACATTAGTAACTTTTTGGACAAAACAAATTATAAACATAATTACAATGTTGTCAAATAAAAAAAAAATTGTTTCCATGCTATATTGCTCAAAATGATGTGGTATTATTTAGTAATCAATATATAACAATTATAATCACTCATTCTTGATAATATAAAAATAATTTTACTAAACTCTTACTTAGACTCACCACTTCTAACACATTTTATGTGTATTTTAGTTTAAAAGGTAATTTTTTTACCATTTTACTTGACTTTTAAATTTTAATATATTTTAAGTGTATTTTATATCAAGATTTTTTAAATGAGTTACCCCATAAATTGACAAGATGGGGTGGAGCCACTCAAATTTTTATTGTTATTAGCTTTTTATTACGTCAAGCCCCCATTAGCTCATGAGCAAACTAAATTAGACACTTACCAATGAGATTATAATAGTCTTATATTACACACCTAACTTTTCTTTATAGAAAACATTAATAATAGAATGATAATGTTGTCAAATACAAAGTATTTGCTTCCATGCTATTTTCTGCTCAACTAATATAATAATTAAAAATCATGAGCCCAAATAATTCATATATATACAAATCTATCATAGATGCAACAAGCCTATGTGCTTGGAGAACCTCACAATCCTACTACATCTTCATCCTCCAGGAAGGCATTACTGACTCCTACAGATTCATGCAGCAAGTTGTTATAAAAGGAGCGAAGGGAAGAAGATCTCCCTTCATTCTTCCTCATCCAGTGACAACTTTCATTAATTTCAGCTCTGAGACCACTTCATCTTCTTGCTTCTCTTGCTCACCCAACAAAAAAAGAAAGCTAAGCAAAAATTCCTTATCTAAGAGAGAAGACAAGGAGACAACACATGATGCTGAATGATGGAGATGGAGATGTTGGCAAGACTAAAATTTAAAAAAAAAAAAAAGAAAGCTTCATTATAGTTGCGGATTCCTCATTATTTTTCTAGAGGAGTTTGAAGTAGATTAGAAAATAGTATTTGTGGGAGGAGTTGAGTTTGGTGGATGATTGATTTTATTTCATTTGTTTTATTTTTATGGCTTTATTTCTCTAAGCTCTATTATTTGTGGTGTTTTGCTTATAGCCAATAAGTTTATGTCAATATGTACATTTGAATGAATGGCTTCTAGATTCCCAAAGGAGGGGGATCTCACCATTCCTAATGTGTTTGTTGGAAGTTGAGGGAGGATTAAACATGTAGGAGCATTGATGGCTGAATGAAAGATGAGTGATGATGGGTCTTATTTAGGCCATTGAGTGAAAAAGTGGCAATCAATTTGGGTTGGTAGAAGACAGCTTCTGATTTTTTTTTTATGTCATTTTGTCAAGCTTATAAGTCCACATTTTCCACTCATTTATTCAAATATTGTATTATCATTTCTTTTATTTATTCTTTTCTTTTTTCTATTTTCTTCCTCCAGTTGTGTGGGGGCACAATAGTGAGGACAGTCCAAAATTCAGGCATATTTGCCTAAACTTTGGCCTAAACTCTTCTTTAAAAGAGGACTTTGGAGTCTTAATTCCTGTGTGTTTGTATCATTTGATTTCAATAATTAAGGAAATATGATTTCGAGTATGATATTATTTCTGTGTCTGCCTCATTGTTGTTTTGTTGATGAGCTCTTTTTTTATGTGATGTGTTTTAATTATGTTGCCATGGATAATTTCTAGTTTAAAGAGCTGAAATTCTGATGAATATATTGCAAATATTGATTGTTTAATTACATCCTGGATCAAAGCTTTGACCATCCACCAATTAATTATGCATAACATAAATCAGGTAATTATTTGCAAATTCAAGCCTAATATTTGGATTAGCAGAAAAATAAAATATGTTCAGCTTTTTATTATTATTATTAAGTATCTATACTTTTATTCAAAACTAAAAGCATGCCACTTTCATTATGAGTGAATGTATAAAAATAAATGTGCCATTTTGAATAAAAATAATATTTAAAAATAGATAAGCAACTTGTTAGATATGACTCATATACCAGATAAAGGACAAATGCTGGAGTGGAATAGAGCGAGCCAACGGAGCGGAGCAAATCAGGGGAGTTTTGTTAAATGTGTTGGGGGTGCGAGGGCAATGGTCCCGTCGTACAATAAAGGGGTATTTCTGTCATTTTTTGTGAGTTTTATCGGTATGTAATGTGTAGTACTATGGGTATGTACTGCTCTGATGCAGGCACAAATTGACGAACCTCATAAATCTCCAGTGTTCTTTTCATTTTCTACTTCAATTTTTCAATTCCTACCCTATAAACAACTTGTATTTTTATCATTCTTTTGAGATGGGATTATTGGACTTGTGGCATGGTAAATTATTAACTTGGAGCTATTTTTCAACTTTTAAAGCTAAGGATTTCACCCTTCCTAACTAGAGGCAAAATGAAACTACTGATGGAGAAATTTCATATTATTTTGAACTGTAAAGGCATGCCTAATGACCCATAAATCAATTTTTAAACTGTATTAAATTTACCTTAAATGAGACAATCTCTTTAATCAAAATAAATCAATTTCTTAATACTGAATCAATTGCCGGACCCACCAAACACAAGTATGGCAAAACCGACTTATGACCCCCATTGCTTGAAAGTCCAACGGCCCATAATTAAACTAAGAGTTTGCGTGCTAATCCACTGTTTAATTATCATCTTAATTAAAAAAAAAGGATCTTTACCATAAGATAATAATCATGCCTTAACTAATTATGTCAGGGACACCGCTGCTGAGCACTCACAGGCAAACAGTCCCAACAGCAACAGAAATCACGTGCGAGGCACATGCGTTGATTTTGATAAATCACTAATGACAAAAGGATGGAGCTTCCTTGTGATCAGAAGCACGCAGGAATATAAATAAGTTTCAAATGATAGTGTACAAAAAATATTTATGTGCAATGCGCAGCTTTTGGTGCCCATCTTGCCTTCAGTTCTTGTCTTTGACCATCGGACTTGAATGTTGTGAGGATAAATTATTGGGCGATGAATTTTGATAGTATTTGAAAAATTGATGAAAGTGGGTGCTAGATTTATAAATAGCAATGTTTTGGGTGTTATGTTTATAAATTTACCCAAAATTTTAAAATAATTCATGAAAAACTTGTGTGTAATATCATATATTGGGGTGTAAACGAATAGAGCTTTTGTTCGTGTTCGGTTCGTTTTTGTGTTTGAAATTGTTCGTGAAGTCGTTGTTCGTGCTCTTTTCTTAACGAACGAGTCGAACACGAGCTGAAAACGAGCTGTTCGTGGACGACGAACAAGTTTGACATCCATAATATTAATATATATAAATAATATATTTTATTAATTATATAACTTATATTATATAAATATATAATATCTATATTAGTATATTACTAATATAGAATATTAATATATTATTATCATTAATTTATTATATATTATAATTTATAAAATTTAATTTTTTAAAATATCATAAATTTTTTATATATAGTTATTTTAAATTATTTTATATTTCGAACAATAATGATTCATACACGAACGAACACATCGTTGTTCATGTTTGGTTCTTTTAACTAACCGAATGAAAAAAAATTTATCTCGTTTATTTATCCAACGAATCGAATATAAACTCATTGACGAACCGAGCACGAACTGTTCACGGACAACGAGCTTTTTGGCAACCCTAATCATTTAATTCTAGAGGAGGAGTAGTGTAATATATTTGCTCCTTGGTGGTTTTAACTGAAGAGAGGAAAGTGAAAGGACAATGAGGTGAAAAGTCAAATTCATAAAGGACTCCATGACATTAATAACTTTGGCACCAAACTAGAAAAGGTAAATGTGTAATTGTCTCTGTGTACTCTCTGTCCCAATGCAAATTTACTTGGGATGAATTGCTGAAACAAGAAATTTTCATACATATAAACTAAAACTAAAAATAAGATGTGGCCATTATATATAAGCTACATAATTAAAAATAATAAATGACATTAAGCTTTTTTTTTGTCATTTTTTTTTAATTTTTTTATTTTGATCAGCCTTTGAATTGACTCATTGAGCTCGAGATCTTACTTGATGAAGTTACTTATGACTCTCTCTTTTTTAACCTAAATCAAGTATTAATTTAATGATTTATAAAACATAGACAATCTTTAATCTATTTTTTTAAAAATTCTCACTGAAATATAAAAATTCATGATAAAATCTCAATTTATATTTTTCATTTTTAACAAAAACAGCAAAGTTTCAAGTATTATGCTTGTAATTATCCCAACTATTTAGCCCAAAGCAATGCTCTGTATAATGTTAGGGTTTGTTTGGGATAACTTTTATTTTTATTTTATTTTTTTAAAATTTTTTATTAGTACATTTTTGTATGCTTTTATTTCACTCAATCATTGAACAATATATACTCATGAATAAGCAAAAGTCACATACTCGCTCTAAATTAGCCACACAGCATTAATCCTTTTCAAAATTAAAAAATATTTTATTAAAAACCACAATATTGAGGCTTTCATCAATACCTACCTAATATATATATAATTAAAACATTAGTAGAAATTATGCCTACATTATGATAATATTATTGTAAAGGGCATAAAATGATATATCCCATAACAAAAGGAATTTTTTTTGCCTATGACTGCAAAAGACATCACACAGTTGTACAGACACAAAAAAATAGCAATCTATTATCATTATTGCCTTGAGAGCAGACTTTGCCCATCTCTATACCACTAAAACCAACATGCAATCATCAACAACCCACAATACTCTCCACCACAAATAAGTAATTACAATAAAATAAAATAAGCTGCAAACAATGCCAATAAAAAGTAAGAATCTTATACTTCTCTTTGCGAGTGCAGAGATGCGAGTACTTTCAATCTACAAAAGAGAAGTATGTTGCGATTGGGATGCAAAATACAAAGAGCTTTCATCAAAATGTGGCACGACAAAGCTGATATATTTTTTTTTCCCTTTTATTTCTCTTTTTCTTTTGACTGTTTGGATTTCTGTGAAAGCTTTCACTCACTCTTAGGGAGAGTCTGCCAACAAGCACATGTGTGGATGCCCAAACATATGTATTCTGCAAAAGATTAAATCTTCAAAAAAATTAAGGAAAAAGTATTGTGGTAATGAAATCTTTTTGCTGCTTTGTTTCAAATCCTCTTTGCCTTTTTCTTTCTTTTTTTTTCCCCCTTTATGGTTGAGAGGAAAAGAGGAAGAATTATTTCTTAAACACTTGTTATTTTCTAAGTTTTGCAATCTTGTATTGAAATTAAAATATGATGCATTTATCCGTGTATGCGCTTGTTATTCATAGTGTTAGGTATGGGACAGATTTCGGAGCTGAACGAAGCGAGCCAGCGGAGCGGAGTGGAGCAGAAGCATCTGTCAAATTGGGGTAATTTCGTCATGTGGGTTGGGGTGCGGGGGCAACGGCCCCTAAGGCTAATTTTGTTATTACATATTGTATGCCAATGATATATATATATATATATATATATATATATATATATATATATATATATATATATATATATATATATATATATATATATATATATATATATATATATATATATGATGTATTGTAATCCTAAGGGCATCTTGTACTCTTTCTCTTAAATTGAAAGAAAAAGCCACCGCTCTGTTACCAAGGACGTAGGTATCTTTGTCGAACATTGTTAAATCTCTGTGTTTCTTTCTATATTTGAGTCGATTCTTGCTTTTGTTTGGCCCTAAAATTCTCAACACATAGCCTGTGATTGTTTATGTTAGTCGGGATCACAATATTTGACACCAGTATAATGCCAAAAAGTTCTGTTGATTTTGGGTAGATCCTTACGTGTGTTTGCACGCACATACATCTACGATGCAAATCAGCACAAAATTTTTTACGTGTATTTGCATGCACATACGTCTAATATGCATGTGTTCTTTGTATACACTGAGAACACATGTAATTTTTTCTCCATTAAGATTACGTTAAGAAAGCCATCACTTTGCACTTCAAATTTCCTTTTTCTTTCCTTTTTTTATGCACTTAATTCCTCTTGTCTGTCTATAACTTTCCTTGCAGAAGTTAGATAAAATGTGTGCTAATTTATTTGAGTGTTTTGTCGTTCATTTTATTACTTTCATGACAATCTCAATCGAAAGCAATTACAATAAACTAACTGTGTCGAAAAGAGGCGGATTTCATTATGTTATTATCAACACACCAACACCCACATACATATATACAAAAGCCAAAAACATAATCCCAAATCCTAAAAAAACTTTTAGCCTCTCACGCTCACCTTCCTCAAAAGCTTTTTTTAACCAAAGTGGCTATCTATGAAGTGATAAAAGCCAATGAAGCTAGATAGGACCCTTGAATAATGGATTCAAAAGTAGACATGATAAAAGAATATTTGGACATGGATGGTGTTCTTTTGTGCATGTGTGAGAGCAGCATGCCACTATTTCTTCACCCATGACAGCACTTTTGGTCAGCTGCACTGTAACATCGTCGTATCAAAACCCCTTCAATTCTTCATTTGAGCTCCTCTGAAACAATATATTTTCATTCAAAATAAAAAATTAAGCATTGCAGATCTACAGTGTAACAATAGGTGCATGCCAACTTCTCCACTGAAATATATGGGTGGAGATTCACAAGTCATGAGTTCAATCATCAGAAGCTGCTAAATCATACTGAAGCTCATGATTTTTTTCTCTACTTTTTCTTCCTTTGTTACTGCAATGATAATGCATGAAAAAGGATACTTTGATGAATGTGGGGAATAGGGCTCTACATGCTTCTTCATACCTTTGATAGCTGGAGATAAAAGAGGGGATGCCATACCTTGGCTGCCTCCACTTTAATCCATCCTCACATGTAATTATTAAAAAGAAATGGAGAAAGTAAGTGTCAAGCCACTATAAATCTTTATGCAGCAAAGGTTTTTTTCTTTTTTTTTGAAATTATATTGGTCTTTGTGATGAAAACAGAAGATTTCAGCGATTGTTAGTATAGTTGTGGAAGGAGAAGAATGTCTTAGAAAGCTAAGGCGGCCTATAACTTACACGGGGGATTCAAATTCGTGACCTATGACGACTTACAATCATAAGAGAGGTTGCTCTACCAACAAGCCAAAGAATGCGCACATTTACACAGATATATATATATATATATATATATATATATATATATATATATATATATATATATATATATATATATATATATATACACACACACTTTTCTTTTATGAAGGTAATCGGTATTTGGCAGAGGCCTAAATACCGATTTCCCACGTGCCAGACCCTATGATGAGAAGCCCACGTTATGTGCTATTATTCGAGAACCCTAAGCCACGGGGGATCAACCCTTGAGCTGAGGGGACTTACAGTGACCCTGCGACAACAGGCCAAGGCTTGCGCGCGCGCGCATACACAGATATATATATATATGTATATATATATATATATATATATATATATATATATATATATATATANATATATATATATATATATATATATATATATATATATATATATATATATCAACAATTTTTCAATTTTACCAAAAATTTATGTCAATTGTCATCACTCTATGAATCAATGTATGTCTGATAACTAGATTATGCGTTTAAATTATTAACTTCATTTATATAATCAGTTAGGCTTCCATAAGATCTGATTACTAGTGCAGAACGGTCAAAAAATTTAGAAGTAAAATTCGAAAAAAATTTTAAAACTGGTTAAGCTGGACAGAATTATAAATGATGGAAGCATGGACATCTGGACAAGTCAGAACTCGCTCGATGCCATGGCCTAGACAACTAAAAGCCCAAATTTTGTCAAGTGGGCTATACAAGTTTAATAATACAGCAATAGGCTTAGCTTAAGAGACTGAAAATTTCTTCTTGCTTTCTCCAAAGAAAACCATAAGAAAATAATAAATACAGATTTCAATGATGCTAAATCAAAATGTAAGTTTAGACAGATAAATAGTATTAAATTCCATAACCAAATTTATAAGAATGATATATGGTTTAATTTATTTAATACTTTGTAGAACAAAATAAATTAAAAATATGGATAGATATTTATGTACATCATTTCAGTGATTCAGTATATATGATTAACTATAAATACATGTAGAGTTTACTCAAAATTTACTTTGATTTTGAATTATATTTGATTAATACAAGTGAATTATGAGTTAAATAAATAAAATCTGTAAGTGCACTGAAGATCCATTGACTTCTTCCATCATGGGCTATAACTTCAAGCAAACGCTCTTTGACTACAACCTAGTAAAGGTCGAATATTGTTAATGGCAGAGAAGGTCTCAGCCCATGTCACTGAAAGAAAAGACTGAGAGGTAAGTCTCGATGGAAAACTAGTAGGGGATACACTCCTCACAAGAAAGACCACTTGAGGACAAGTGGTAGACAATGTCTCCACCCATACCCCTAGAAGAAGAGTCCAGAAAGAAAATCTCAATAGAAAGCTAGTAGGGGATATATTTATCACTAGAAAGACTCGATGAGAGTAAGTGATTGACAAAGTCTTCACTCAAAAATCACAGAAATGCTACATACCTCATAAGGTCTACATATACATAAAAAAAACATTAAAAGGCACATCTCGGAAGTTACAGATTCATCTGAACACCTCATAAGACACAAGCCTTCTTTTTACAAAGTGCACGTGCTTACTTTGATTGCAAACTGGTGCACATTTGATAAGCTAAAGATGCTCATAAGGCATAAGTCTTAGAAAAACTTGTTTCCAATATACTTCTTCCACGGAGATGAAGGCATCAACATCACCCTAGAAATAGGCTAATGATTACCCAAAAGTTGGGGAATAACGCCCTAGAAGTGAGGCAAAATCATTTCAAATGAGCGGTAACTACAACTCAGAAATCAGCGACATCAGCTTATAAGTTGGGTGACAAAACCCTGTGACAGGCCAAGAGATGGGACAACAACAACTTAGAAGGAAAGGCAAAGCCAGCCTCAAAAGTGATGCTAAAACTATTTTGCTACATCTAAAGATGCATGAGCAATTCAATACCATAATATCAAGCAAAAGAAAGACATGCATAAAAAACATAATACCACTGTGTATAAATATCTTATCAGGCAATTGAAAAACTAAAAAAAAACCAACACTTATTAGTACAAAAGCTACAATAGGATGGTAGAAATAAAGACATCAATCAATTTTAACATCCTCATTTGAAAAGCCTGTAAATACTCCACACTGTAATTGAGGTTCACCTGTGTCTCACTTAATTCTTTTTAAGTATCCATTAGCTCTTAATGTTCTTAGGAGGGGAATATTGTGATGGAAAATAAGTAATGAAGACACTGTGCTAAATGGTTTACAGACGAAATCATGTGTACTGCGCAAGAGTTATTCATCTTCTAGTGCTCCTCGATGATGTGGTTTATCTTTGCAAGTTTAGTCTTCCATGCCCTGAGTCTCCCTCAGTCATCTATTCCAAAAAACACACTAGCAGTATGAAAAATATATTCTAGAAAGCACATAAGCAACAAGAAAGATTCCCTCTAGTTACTAGGTCGATGGAGCTCCATTGATCATACACTAATAGGTGGGGAGAGTCCAATTAATGGGTTGAGAGAGCTTCATTGATCATTCAAAAATAAGCAGAGAGACTCTAGTTAACATACTGAATAACTCAACTGATCTCACAAAAAATAGGCAAGAAACTCGAGTTAGAGGGCCAAGGGAGCTCTGTTAATTATGCAAGGAGGAGACTCCAGTTACCAGGATAAGGGAGCTTTATTGATCACACAAAAATAGGTGGGAGAATCTAATTAGCAGGTCGAGTGAGATTCATTCATGCACAAAAGGGGTTTGGAGACTCCAAATTCTTTCTCCACTATTAGCTCATTTATAGGCTTAAAATGAAAAAAAATAATAACCTTAAAACATTCCAATTTTTATTTGGCCCATGTGTACACACGTGAACCGCCTAATTTGGTACAATCGGACAGTTCTCACACATGATTCATGTGCTTTCACCTTTGACCTGTCATTTTGTCATCTGATTCAGCCCAATCAACAATCTAGTCGCACTTTTACATGAATATGTTTAATTCTGTGTGGCTGACACCGTACAATATACACTTGGCTAGCTCCGCACAATTCACTCTGAGCAATGGTGTGGTACAGATCACCGTGCAATCCACAACTTGGATCGTTGGCCCAACAACTTCCCACTATCAGATTGACTAGAATAGCCAAACCAACCTGGTCTGCTTTAACATGCGTGACCTCTAATTCATCATCCCGCTGGCTTAACCGTTGACCCATTCACCACCGAGACTGATTCACTAACATGATCCGAGTGATCTGCCGTCTAGTATGTCTGCACATACTTCTTCTAGCACAAATCAATGTTTGATTAAGATGAGTGAATTATGAGCAAATTTATTTAGAGTTGTGCCAAACTCATGTTCTTTATTGATGTGCAATTTCTGTAGGCGGTGGATTTTTAGTGAGAACTATTTTTTAGTTAATTTTTGAAATCTTTGTTATGGAAGTATCAAATCTAATGGTTGTATATTAAAAATTGTGAATATAACAACAACAACAATGAGAAGCTTTTATCCCACTAAGTGGGGTCGACTGCATGAGCCCCTTTTTTCTCCATTGTGTCCTATTAAGTGTCATATTTTCATTTAGTATTAATAAATTAAGATCATTTTACCTAATTAAAAAGATCTAATCACTTGATTTTTCTATATTGGGTAACCTTAGTAAACGAGATCTAATTATAGAATATTTTGTATATTAGAAATATTCCTAAGTTGTATATCCTAATCCCCTGTTATTTATAAAATAGATTAAAGCTGATTTTTATGTGTGGAGTTGTAACCCTATTTCGACCGTTTTTTTTTTTTTTTGTCTCCCCGCCTGTTAATAGTGAAATAACTCTTTCCCATGGACGTAGATGGATTTGCTCTGAACCACATAAATCAAACCCTATTTAATTGTTTGCTTATTGTGTCATTTTGTTTTCCATATTGTATTGCACAAAAATCTTTGCAGTCAAATTTGGTTGTTTTATGTGGATCATATTAGTCTATAATTATATGAGTCTATAATTATATGAAAAATGATGAAATAAAATTTCTTCCTTTCACTTTTCATTTTTTCTGTGCAATTAGATGTGTGATTCATTTGAGCAGTATTTTCTTATCCTTATCTCAAGAACCATTTTTTTATACATGTTTTGGAAGCTTATGAAATATTAAATCTTATCTTTGTCATCTCACCAAATCATATAAAATTTGTCATATATTCATGATTTTTATTTATTTATTTATATTTTTGTTTTTTCACTCAAGAGTTTTACTGTCATGAAATAGAGCAACAAAATGAGTCATAAAAGAGAAAATATGTTTTATGCAAACAACAATATTATTTTCACTCATCTTCAGTGCGAAAAATAAAATCATCACCTTTGAATAATTGTCGAAAGGATTCGAGTGCTTGAAAATATTAAATACGTTTAAATTCATCAAAATAAGAGTCTGTTTGGGGCAACTTGTGCTTTTCAAGATAAGTTGCTTATCCTGAAATGCGGCCTGCGGGCCGACCGCAGGAGTCGACCCGCGACCTGCATTTCATGTAAAAACTCAAACGCAGTTTCAAATAAGCTGATTAAAAGCGCAAATGAAACAGTACGACGGTAGCGGCCCCAAACGGACCCTAAATGATAAAGTAATATGAGCGGTTCGAATCGGATTTTTATAATAAAAAATTATATCCTTAATCATTATTTCATGTGAAAAAAGTGCTGTAAGAATCCTCAACTCCCATTTGCTGATATATGATTATATTATATTCCAACTTGCTGATATATTATCATATTACTGATATTGCCTGCTGCAGCAGCAAACGCAGCTCATTTACAGGCTCAAAAGTCTAGTTGACAGGTGCTGGACAACCTGTAACCCATCGAAAGTCTTCAGCAAGCTTTAGCTGCAGTTTTAATTGCTCCCATTCATATTGAAAAGTATATAACCTTCCAACTCCATTAAATGTCTTGAGAAAATCATTACAAAATCAGAAGTAGTATTCATTACACTTTGTACCGCAAACCACAACTCTGACTTCTAATAATGGAGGAGGAGATTCATGTGCTATACTCTTAGGACAGCAGCAAATTTATGCGTGCGTTTTATAACCAATGGAGGTGGAGAGCTGAATCCGCTTTCATTGTAAAGTTTTAGCCTCTGAGATGCTCTGCAATGAAGGCCGCCAATGGCGAGAGTTTCTCTGCCTTTCTGTCTCATTCTTCTCCGCCTGTAACAATCAAATCCACCAAGTGATTTATGCTTACTCTACTGCACAGATCAAACACGCTTGGCCATGCACTCTAATTAAACATCCATGAGATTTTTTGAACTATAGAGCCTACATATTTAACTATTTACATATCTAACGCCTATATATATATATATATATATATATATATATATATATATATATATGAATGTTTACCACCTAAATCTTTCTTATCCCATAAAAAATATCACTACTGTAATTTTTAAATAATGAAATCCACCTTTGTAGAAATATTTGTGAAGGGGTTTCAAATGCTTTGTAGAAAAAAAATCAAAATATTTGCCAAGGGATATGGAATCCATCCAATTTAGAAGAATTCTAAATGTCACAAGATTGATGCTCATGAAACATCTCCTCTGTGACTAAAAAATATTACGTATATCATCTGGAAGTGCGGACGATGAAATGAATCGCATCATGCCTTACTTTTAGTGGTGTGGTGTCGTCAAATGCATATCCAATTTACCAAATTGAAATATTTTCTCTTATGTGACAGCCATCAACTTCTAAGCCCCCACCAAAATGCTGGTGGAGATCCATTCATGCTTCATCAATGATTTCCACAACCTCTGCTAGTGACCTTCACCAGCAACGTTGTGACCTTCTCTACGCCAGTCATGACGTGCGAGCGACCAAGCGATTAAGAGTTTGATATAATATATGGGTTAGTGTTTTGCTATCAATTCTGATATCAGAGCAGATATGAAGAACAAATGACAGAAAATACTAGTTCTGTAAATGACCAAGTTTCGAGTGCTATGATGTAATTTCCCCTCCTTTTTCATTTAAACATATTTTGATTTCAATCAAATACATTAAAATAAACCTTAAACTTATTATATAATATATTTATTTCATATTATACATAAGTTTTCTCTAAGTTTAAAAACTTTCTCTAATAAAAAGGCTCCTAACACCCAGCTTAAATCAATTTCTTTCATAGAAAGGGAATTTTCGATAAGAGACGAAGAACAAAATAGCTTTTTTTTTACAAAAATAAATAAATAAATAAAATAAAAATACCTGAACACATCCGTCAGCACCTGCCCCCTGCTGTTCTTGCTTCATCAGCTTTGCTTGGACCTTCAAAAACCTCTCTTGCTTCCTATTTTGCAGTGCTTTTGCGACTTCTGAAATTCCAAAAAAAAAAAACAATGAAAAATCAAATTTTCTTAATGATATTAACTAAATCTATACAGTAAAATGCCAGAGCGACCTTGCGAGGTGACAAGGCGGTATACTTGGCCAATTAGGAGCAGATCCTTGTGCTTAAGCAGACGCATACAAATAAGCCGGCGAGAACCACTGACAGCTCCTTGTGTATGGCGGACATCGCCGGAGATGAGAAAAGTAACTGAGGCGACGTAGTGACCGGGGTGGTTTCGCATCACCTCGCCGGCGGTGGCCGGCCAGTAAAGCTTCTCCACTTTGCCGTTGGGGTGCTGAATCACTGCGGCCGCCACCACGTCCCTCGTCTGACAATTGCCCATTCACACACCTGAAAAAAGGCTTCTTTTTTGTGGTGGGGATGGGTATGGCAATGTAAATGGGGAAGAAGAGCTGTTTGGCAAGCTGGCTTCTTTAAGGGTAGGATGAGAATGATGTGGGGGACCTTCTGGCTATTTCGTTTTGGGAAATTTACATGAGAATAAGAATAAAAATTTATCTTTTTATTGCAGGCTAAAAGACTTTATCTTCATAGCATTAGATGAAACATTTGCAGCAAGAAAATTTATACTTGTTCAAATGATTCTAGATATATTTCAGACCTAAACTTCCATCTTTACACATGTAATATTCCAAATTTTCAATATCAAATTAAAATAGTATTATTATTATGAATTTTTAAAAGTGAAATAGACATTTTAATTCAAGGATTTAAAACACCAAGTGTCATGCACCTAAATATGAATTTTTAGATGTGAGAAACATAAATACATAACAATTTTATGCGAGATTATCTTTTATATTTTTGGTTTTAGATGTGAAAATATCTAAGAGTTTACTCTACACATTCTAGGATGAGATACTTCATCAAAATTCGTGAAAACCAAATTTCATTTTAAAATTTATCCAAAATAGGCAAATTCAATATGTATAAATATAATATTTAAAGTAAAAAAAATTACAGAATGGTCGAATTGAGATGCCTATGATTTTATAACAATCAAGGAAAGATGGACTATGAAAAAAATAAGAAAATTGAAGGCGCAGGTGAGCGAAGGGAAAATGAAAAATTTAGGTCATCGGTTCAGTAGTCATTGTTCATCGGTTTTTATTTTGTTAATGACTGTCTGATTCACGCATCGGTTAATATTTCAAGCCTGTCTGTTATTAATTAGATAAGAACTCGTGGACAGAGCCGTCAGGAAACCATTAGTTTTAAATATTGTTGGATAACCATTACAAATATAAACAAAAAAATTGATGCACTTGCGACAGGCAATTCTTCTGTCAATTTATACTTCGATCCCTATAGTTATGGCAGTCATTGAACCACTTTTATCATCGTTGGATCACTATCTCCCAGCTCCTACTGTTGTCACACCATCATCACATGTCTGCCACCAAACCACATTCATGCAACCATCACTGTTGTGGTTAACACTATTGCATGAGTGCTCAGCCACTATTGTTATATGACCATCACCGATTGATGTTGTTACCAGCATCAGAGCTCCGTCGTCGAACTGCCATTACCAAATCGTGAGGGTCTGGTCATCACTAATAATTTCACTGGACCACAAATGCCTAGTTGTCACTTCCATTGGTGAAATTGAATTCATTTCCCCATCGCACCATTCTCATCGATGTTCCATCATTGTAGTTGGTCATTTTCACATCGCCAACATTCTTTACCACCTCTATAGTGAAAGTAAAGTCGATAATGCCCACTCTCATAATATTATCTTCTATTCCTTAAGAAAAAATAAAATCTTATAACTCCATTTAAATTGGGCTAGACCCCACAATTTTTTTTCTCTTTTAGATTTTTCACATAAGAACCCATGGTGTCCCCTCTATCAGCCCTTCTTATATATTCATTTGATTTTCGTATAATGTTAATACTTTAATGTATACTTTTCATCACAAATTCTCTCGGACATAACAGTTCCAAACACAAATAACATAAATAAAACAAAACACAAATAAGATTTAATAATTAAGTTAATTTGTAAATTTAGTCGCTTCAATTCATTAGCATTTTTTTTAATAAATAAAAAAAAAATACATCTATTTATGAGTGAAAATCACTAATATCACTATCATTATCTTCAATTATCATCATCATTATTTTGAGTTCTTGGTAAAGCAACTTGTTTTCATACCTCTAAATTATGATGACTTTTTTCGAGGCTTCTTTACTATTAGTGGTCTCATGAGGTTTTAGGCTCGTGTTCGGCTTGAAATGGGCATTTAGAAATCATAAAAATAATAAATTTAATTAATTTTTAAAGAAAAAAATAAAAAAAAAACTCATTATTTAAGTAATAAAAAATTTCATTTATTGAAGTCAATGATTTCAGGTACCAATCTAAAACTACAGCTTAAATGCGACAACAACAAAAATAAACCTCCACTATAGTCTAAAACTTATAAGTAAAAGTACAAAATTAAATCTAATATCTAAAGTTGACAACAAATAAATAAAAAATTATAATTTACAACTACATTACAAATAAAAAATCCAATCTTCAATTTTCCAAGGTTTGAAGGTATTCCTGCATATTGAAAAAAAAAAAATATCGCCACGACACCCTGCGCGACAGGGAAAAAAAAAACGGCGCAGTAACACCAGGAATATTCCCCCTGTGTTATTCATATGTTATTGTGTGTTATGCATGTGTTATTGATGTGTTATTGTGTTATTATAACACCTAGAATATTCTTAAGACACAATAACACATGAATAACACACAATAACACATGAATAACACGGCGAATATTCTCGACAGAGAAAAAAACGGCACAGTAACACGGGGGAATATTCTCCCCGTGTTATTCATGTGTTATTGTGTATTATTCATGTGTTATTCATGTGTTATTGTGTTATTATAACGCTAGAAACATTCTCAGGACACAATAACACATTAATAACACACAATAATACATGAATAACACGGGGGAGAATATTCCCCGTGTTACTGCGCCGTTTTTTTTTCTCTGTCGCGCGGGATATCGTGGCGTGATTTCATTGATTACGCACGTTACTCAACATGCGTAGTACTGATGTAATATTTTTTCCTAAAAAAACCATCATAATTTAGAAGTAACAAAAATACATGTGCAGTCTACAAAATGAATTTCCTTCAGTAATTACAAATCGTTTACAAATTACAATGCTAATAACAACTATAACATATTATATAAACTAAACAAGCAATAAATCCCAACTTTATAGTAGTAAATTAAGGAAGAGTGTGAAGAAACAGCTTAGTAAAAGAGAATGGGAAAAACATGTACAAATTAAGTAAGAACCAGCTAAGGAAAAGAGAATAGGAAGCAACACATAAGAAAAAGAGAAGAGTAGGAAGAAATCACATGATGTCAGAAGATCAAATTCCATTAAAAAAAAAAATGAAACTCTATCCATGAAATAGAACTATAACAAAGTTAAAAACTAACAAAAATATAAATCATAAATTGGTTGAGTAATAATATACATTTGGATTAATATCCACTTCATTCATCATGAAAGCCATGGTTGGATTAAGATGTGCTTTAACCTGGGAATTTGATCCCTTGCATGTCTCCTTAGTCGTTGTGACTTAAGAGACTTCCACAACTAATTATTTGGCTCCTTTTTTTTTTTGTTCTTTCGAGAGCAATCGGAGTCGACAGTCTGTCTATTTATTTGTCTTCTTAAAATTCCCATTCGAATAATTTTCATCCCTAATTACCAATGCTTCGAATTGAAGAAGAATTGAAAATAAGAATATACGAAAATAATAACTCAAACAAATAAATAGAAACAAGCAGAACGCTTATATATGGGTAATTTTCGTGTGATGGATTGAGAATATACGTCCGAACATGATTGGATTGAAGTACCTCAAAACATAATATCTACGAAGAGAATCGTTAGATAAACCATCCATAACCAGAGAATATGAAAAAAAACATTTTCTTTCTGGGGTCGTCTCCCAGAGGAACGCATCCCTATTAGGGCTGTAAAAAAAGCTCGTTGTTCGCGAACAGTTCGTGTTCGATTCGTCAATGAGTTCGTATTTGATTTGTTCGATAAGTAAAAGAGACGAACATGAACAATTTTTTTTTTTTCGTTCGGTTAGTTAAACGAACCAAACACGAACAGTGATGTGTTCGTTCGTGTTCGAATCGTTATTGTTCGAAATATAAAAAAATAAAATAATTATATATATATAATTTATGATATTTTAAAAAATTAAATTTTATAAATTATAATATATAATAAATTAATAATAATAATATATTAATATACTATATTAGGAATATACAAATATAGATATTATAGATTTATATAATATGAGTTATATAATTAATATAATATATTATTTATATATATTAATATTATGGATGTCAAACTGGCTCGTCGTTCGCGAACAGCTCGTGTTCGACTCGTTCGTTAAGAAACGAACACGAACAATGACTTCACAAACAATTTCAAACACGAGCTTATTTCAAACAAACTAAATTTCAAACGAACCGAACACGAACACAAGCTCTGTTCGTTCGTGTTCGGTTCGTTTACACCCCTAATCCCTATGGTTAATTACATCTTGGGGGAGATCAAAGAATGCGCTTGATAGAAAGAGTTTCACTTATATTATCATGAGCCTGGAAAATAGGTCATCAAAGGATGGTTATTTAGTATGTGAATACCCTGATACTTTCAAAGCTCTTGCTAAGCCACATGGCAGAAAGTGGGTCTCTCACATCCCAAATGGGTATCGGCTTGTCGGTATACAGTGCATAAGAAATAACCAAAATCATCTCAACGATGATATCCCTATACGTCATGGCTCATTGGATCATCAGGATAGAGGGTGAATCACTGTATTTTAGACGGGTGGTAGCTCACCAATAATTAAGTCATCAGGATGATATCAACAAAGTCAAAAGAGTGACATGACTCAAAATGTCTCAGCAAGAGGAATGATAGAGTAATCTTAAAAAGTAGACAAAACTGGGTCGGAGTACCATGTACCTGCCATCCCAAGCTATTATGACCCTAAGTTTATCTGGTCATAAAAATAGTCAAACCAACACATCCAGAGATCCCCGATCAGCAATCCGTGAATTTTGTTGTCCACGGGGATCTCTGTAGCCCTAAGGTCAAAGAAACCAAACTCTATCCTATGACTATCAAGTAGAGCTCCAAGAAGCGAGACTTATACTTTCTGAAATAACAAGGATGCCACAGAAAGTGAAGTGAAAGGGAGGTTCAGCTACAAAGCTGGAAACGCTCCCAACAAAAGCACTTACACCGGTCTGGGTCGAGAGCCTTCTAACACATTAAATGCATTAGGCCGCCACCTAATAGAAATATATGCTAAGTCGTTTGGGTTGAATATGCTCGCGGGCTTCTCCTTTGTGAACTATCCCGACATCTAGTTCGTGATTTGAGTTCTCAAGTCTAGCAATCCTCGATGCACAAATTCTTCCAAAACCTCCCTCGTGCATCATGCTTCCACTATGACTCTCTGGTTGGTCTCCTCTTGTTGATGTTATGCTCCTCTTCTTGTTGACGGCACGGCTCCACGCGCACCACACTTAAGAGGATGTTGAATTCAAAATTTTCTAGGAAGCATGCCCATTGATTAAAGCGTCAAAGAAAGAGAAGAGATAGTTATGAAAAATAAATGACATGTAACATTTATTCAAAAATTGATCCCTTATTTATAGACATAGATAGGGGTGTGGATTTTAGAATTACAAGTATGTCCTCTAATCATTAGTCTCTAAGGGGTTTCTTTTAGTACATTACATATGCCAGCTATATTAAATGGCAAGTAAACTTATATGATCGGTGTGGATCCTAGCGAATGATGCATGCACAGTCAATCTTTTTCCCTCGATCCACCTCATCAGTTTTTAGTCGATAGTCACATCTTTGTTAGACCAGTTAGACGATTAGCCTTAGGCCGATCGTCATACCCTTTAATGATTCGACCCTTAGGCTTGGCTCCAACGGGCTCTTCTTTTTTTAGAGTTTGTCATTTGGTCGGCATATTCCTTTGTTTATTCATCGTTTGGCTTGGTCGTTGGATCGCTTTGAGATTTGTGCTGACGTATTTTTCATGTATATAAATAAAATTTGATAAATTTAATTTATTTAACCATGTATTTAACCGTAAAACATAATAACTTCATATCGTCATGCATACTAATCTAATGCAATCGTTTCTTATTTTCTTACTTTGATAAATTAATTTATTAGTACTTATTCATATTATTCGATGCAAGAAAGTTTAACTGTAACTTATATATTATCTTATGTAATCACTGTAAATTACTTGAATACTAAGTCAAAATTTGTTTGACTGCTTATCTGGTTAGATTTGTAAAAACTATTTATTAATATTTTTATATAAAAAGTCAAATACTCGTTCAAAATTTTATTCCTTATTAACTAGTGAAGTGTTTATCCAATTCAAATAAATAAGTCAACCACAAATCAAATATAATTACTAAAAAATTAAACGAGCCATGTTTGAAATCGCATCTGAAAGCTCACTTCTCCTTGATTCGAACATGAACAACTTATAATATCATCAAGCTAAATCCGCTCTACAACATTTATGACTCGACTTAGCTCGATTGCAACCTACTTTTAATGGAACCAGCAAAATTTTAGAAAGACAAATCATATATGTATTAATACAATTATATTTAGTATGAGATGTAAATTATGATTTATATTTTATTTTAACTTATATGTTATAAATTTCATAATTAAAATAATAACGATTAAATATGAATATTAAATCATATTATTTTACATCTCTTCTTTGTTGGGTAATGTTTGTGACACCAAGTGGAAGATGATGTTACCTTATCACACCAGCTATTATTTGGCATCTACTTCTAAGTTTTGTTTTAGTTCAAAAACAAAATCAATACAAGTCAATCAACATCTTATCATATCAGGCTTTAATTATTCAATTAGTAAGGTGTCTTTTTCAATCATATACCTACTTAATTTAATCAAATGACAACATACTTATTAGGTGATTTGTAATTGATTTTTTTTTTCTAATGTAACCCTACTTATTATACAACATTTTTTTTGTAGTCTTTAGTTGTAATTATAGTTTTCAAGTTTATCTCTAGCTACAAACTTTATTAATAGAGCATTTCATGTGTATGTTGGTATCCCTATTAGAATTTAAAAGCATATTGTAAAATGTTTTGATTTGTTGGTTTTTTCTCTCTACTTCAGTTCTGTAAGTTCGCTGTAATAAATACGTATTCAACATTATTTAAGAATCCGTATGAATCCACACAAGTTATTATTTTTGTGAAATTTAAGTTTGAATTGTTGATATTATATGCTATTATTGCATAAATCATCATTTTGTGATTTGCCTAAAGGCTATTTTTCTTATTATGTTGCTCTCTTCTTTTAACTTGAATTTGAATATGTTCTCTAGATGACAAATTGAGTCAAATCAAAGAGGAAATTGATGTTACATCATCTAGTCCATTGAAAGGTTGATGCTTCAAAAAATGACATATGTCTGAGAAATGATATTATTATATTTATTAGAACTAGCTCAAGATCTAAAAAATTTAGCCAAAGAAGTTAGACATTATTATAAGTGGGCTTGAAAGAGACAGAAATGAGTAGATATAATTGTACAATTAGCGTTGTGAAAGAGTCAGAAATGAGTAGATAATGCATAATACAATCTGGCATATGTGGACATGAAAGAGTCGGAAATGAGTAGATAATACATAATAGAGATTTTAATATGTAGACATAAAAATTATAAATATATATCTAAATTTTTTTTTAGAACTAGCTCAAGATCTAAAAAATTTAGCCAACTAGGTTAACACATTATTATAAGTATTATAAGACACAACATGATGATGAAATACTATTAAAATTTATTGCAACAGCTTTGTCAACAAAAAAGATACAAAATGATTTCATAATAAGTTCTAATTTAATGTTAAGCATAAATGATTTATCTAAATGATGCCATTTTGTTGATATATTCAGTATGAGATAAAATTTCATAAGATTTCTAGCAAATTAGAAGAGCAACAAACAACTACAAAATTGAATAATATTATACTGTAATGGAGAATTTTGAGGGCAAATATTTATGGAGGTAGTTTAATCAATTAATAGTACAATAAATGCTAATTGAAAAAAAAAATTAATTAGGTAATATAACATAATATCAATTACAGTCTCTTTCGAACAAAATAAATAAAGATGAGAAAATAGAACAAATCAAGGGACACTACGATATAGGGTCTAACATATTGATTATGATATTTTTATGCATTGTAGTACTAGTATGAGTACTTACATATATATATATATATATATATATATATATATATATATATATATATATATATATATATATATATATATATATATATATATATATATAT
>NEWO01000005.1:5063246-5126866 GCA_003013225.1 Phalaenopsis aphrodite
CCCCGCGTCAACTTTCTCACCATTGAAGATCTCAAGCGAAGGACCTTAGCAGTGATCTCTTCAAATAAGAGACTGAACCCTCTAGAACCATCATAATCTGCCGCTCCACATCTATCTCCCAGGCCACCACCTCGGCCTCAAGGCTTTTTCCGTCACAGTCTCCTCTCTTTCTTCAGCCACCCCACTGCTCCAGCAAAACACTCGGTCGACCACTCAGCTCCAACCCAAAACCATGGAGGAAGAAATAGAAATCTTATATACATGTGGAACACTCAATTCTTATCTTTATAATTTTTCATACATTCCACCCATTTCTTATATATATTTTCTATTTCAATGAATTATTGTAATTACAAATGAAATGTTATCATTAAAGGTGATCATAAAAGTCGATTAAATGGACTTTCAAATTCTAATTGTTGCAACCACAATCAAAGAGTGGCGTTCGCTCATTCAATAAGACTGTCCCCTTTGTTTTCCATTAGGTTTATAGCAAGTGACCATCAGGTGATCATCCACTTTGTGTGGAAAATATATTGCAAAAACCTCTCGTTCTCCTCACTCTCCTCTTTTTGTGTTTACAATTGTGGGGCACATTACAATTAAAAGTTGCATTATGGAGTGACGAGTTCATTATTTTTTGCTTATGACCAACCACCACTAATTTGTAGCATCCATTAGGATATTATGTTACTCTTCATTTAAAATTTTATCATAAATTGCATGTATAACTTTTTTACATTTAAGATTGTCAATATCTTTGTAGCATCCTTTGAAGAGAATCACTATTTCAACAAACGATCGTCCCACCAGTTGCCCTGACGCCTCCACCTACAGTCAAACTTTTCCAAACAGGAAAGATTTACATAAAACTCAATTCTTAAATATTTTCAAATATCACTCAATTTCTACACACTTATATACTTATCTGCAAACATCTCAAATCATTTGTTTCCAGCACTCGGGGAACTCAAACCCGGGTAGAAAAACCGACAACGACGCCAAAAGCATCTGATCGGTCAAAAGCATGAGAAATAACTGACAATGCTAAAAGCGTCTGATCGGTCAGAAGCATAAAAATCACCGAAAACGATGCCAAGAACATTTGATTTGTAATAGAAACCTATGGAACGTATTAATACTGGACAACAACAAGCTCTGCAAGGGATGCATAAGCGATCGTCTTGCGTCCAACTTACAAAGTTAGCAACTAGCAGCCACAAGCTCCGCGAGGAGTCTAATGATTGCTAAAGACCTATATGGCGTATCGACACCCGACAATGACAAGCTCCACGAGGGCACATAAACGATCGTCCTGTGCTCACATTATAAAATTAATACCCGACAAAGACTGCTCTCCAAGGGGAGCACCTACAAGGCTCTCCTCCTGAGCGAGCACCAAAAAAAACTCCCCACTGAGGCGAGCAACGCTTAGACTTTTCCCCGGAAGGCCAACTCATCCTCTAACGACTTACTTTCCCTCCAACCGGCCAACGTAACACAACAATTTCCTTTCGACAGTAAAAACATCAAGATGACAGACTCAACAGATGATGACAAAGATTCCAAAAATCAGAGTGTGTGCCTAACGGGGAGTATAGATATTTAATGTGTATACTCAAAAATGATATGCAGGGATCTCAAGGCAATCCAATAGTCGACCACCTTGTTTCAGTCAGCCGACCAAGCTCTCTCTCTTGGCCACCTCACTTAAGTCGATCAACCAAATTCTCTCCCTCGATCACCCACTTCAGTCGGCCAACAAACATGGACATTAAAATATGCATCAATCTCGAGACGATCCAACATTCAAAATAAAATGACTAAAATGCCCTTTACTTTTCTCTTCAAAAGTATAGTGAAATATTTAATTTTTAAACTTTTAGCCTCTCCTATCTTCTATAAATAGGAGAACCTTATGATGTAAAAGGGGGGAGGGGGAGGGGGGCAAGACCTTTTTGGGGGAACCCCTCATTTGTAACCTCTAATTTTATGGAATAAAATGGGTCCACGTGCCGATAAACACCCCATTCCCCCTCCCCACCCCGCAACCCTCCAGGGCCCCGCCCGACAGGGAGAAGTCCTCCTCTTCTCTCTCATTTCTCCCTCTATCGATCACCTCTCTTCGGTTCAATGCTCCTTTTCTTGGGCACGATCTACCGGACAGATTTGGATTAAACAGCATAATAAGATATATTTCACTTTTTAAAAGTAAAAAAAGGTGGTACTTTAAATGATATGAAAATTTTGAGTGGTACAAATGTAAGAAAGTTTAGGTGTTATATATGTATGTATGTATATCTATGTCTATATATGGAATTGGGTGGTATGTATGTTAATTCCCCAAAAAAAAACTAAAGTTTTGCCTCATTAATCTCCAACAGCTCAGCATAGAATCATTAACTAATTTAGACCATACCGCAGGGAATCCCAACTCATAAAGCCCAAATCCAGCAAGTGCAACCAGAGGAACTGCAGACAGTGGACTTAAAAATCTGAAGAAAGAACAATTCAAAGCAACAGAATGGATTAGCATATCATTACATTAATTGGGCCAAAAAAACAAAATATAAAAGCCAACCTCGTTACATTGCGCCAAAGACCACTAAAACCAATAATAATTTGAATTGTTGATGCAACAATTAGAGCACCTTGAGTTCCTCTCATAATTCGAAGGAATTTCTGTTCAAAAAAGAAAGGCATTCATCAGATTTCAATGGATATTATGCAAAAACAACAAGGTAGAAAAGCCTTTGTAGCAGTAGCAACCCTATGAGGTTCTACAATGTCGCTATATCGGCCAGCTAGAATGATGGAGATGGTTGGTGCAACAAAAGTGTAAGACCCTCCGATCACCGCAGGCAAGCGAGTGCCAAAGAAAGACTGCAACAGAGTGTTTATGCCGGCCACAAAGAGTAAAGTCTGAACTACCCTGGCTTTCTCATCCTAGAAAGGTAAAACAAATGTATAGAAACCAAAGAATTAATCAATTGTCAGAAAAAAGTGAAATTTACATACATATCAAAGTAAATTAAACTTTTTATTTTCTTTAAAGTGCTCAAACTTACATTTCCCCCTCCCATCTGAGGAACGAGTGCGGTAGGGATGATCACAGTAGTGCCCAGCATAACCAGATAATGTTGGAAACCAAGTAGAATGGCCTCCGCTGCGTTCCCCCAAAAAAAAAGTCAATCTTTACAAGTTTAATCAAAGAAAATATTCCTACTGCACTATCCACCAACACTAAAATCTAAAAGGTTATAACCTAACTTCTAAGCAACGGTATCAGTTCTGGATCTGATAGAGGTATAAAAAACCCCCCTTTTTCTAACAAAAATCTTGATAAACATCAACTCTCCATATAAAGTCGGAAAGATTAAGAAACAGGGCAGATACATAAAAGAGAAAAAAAAAAAAACTGATAAACTAAATTGTAAACCCTAGAGCAAGATATACTCCCATCGAATCTGGCTTATGTTCTGTTTTAGAACCAAAATATTGAAACAAATGGCGAAAACAAAAATAAAAAGAGTAAAATTGGCAAGTAAAGAAGGAAGATAGCAGCAAGATGCGCAGTTCCTAAAACTCACGCCATGGAGGTGGGCTGGTGATGCAGTACGACACATTCGGCAACTGATCCTTTACTGGATGCGGCACCAACTCGTCGGCCTTCGGCGCCGGCGCTGCTCCTCCTCCTCCTCCCCCTCCTCCTCCTCCGGCCATTACCTTCCACTCTCACTATTCTTCTACCCTAAGGACTATAACTCCGCACCCTCTCTACTCAAACAACTGAAACCAACCCCCAATAACCGAACCCCGCTACAACAACAAGAAATATACACAGTAAAAACAACGGAACCCAAAATCACGCCTCAAAAACCAAAATAAATGACCGCAAAACAAGGAGGAAGCGACCAAAGATTCAATCTTTCATGACCCGAAGCAACAAAACAACGAAACCGAGATCAGAAATCAAAGCAAAAGGCCTCCCACTTGCAAAACTGCAGCAACATACAGAGGCCGCCGCTAAAAGCCGGCAGCTGTGACAACAAAGATTACACTTCTCCCTCCCCTGCCCTCTCTAAACCCAGCCCCCTGTTTCACTCTCTCTCTCTTCTGCTCAAAGGAATCTTCTTGGGCTCCTATTTTATCTCTCCTCAAAAGCCACTAAAGCAACAAAGCTATATGAAATCCTTCGCTTAGCTCTCACCCTCCTCACTCTCTTTCTTACTCCCTCTTTCTCTCTCTCTCACACGACAATGCGGTACAGATACTCCGTTAATGAAATATTAATTGTTATTTGCAGTGGTAATTTGGAGGAATGGGAGGTTACAGTTGTAAAATAAGAAAAGATACGGGAATGGAGATAAAAGAAGCCCAACTTGGATGGGCCACCGACAAACTTCTTTCTGGCAAGTCTTGCTGATAACTTGAAGCTGGCAGATCTGCCGTCCATTCTGACACGTGAACGGTGGATGCTGCTTTGCGCGCAAGCTGATGGACAGTTCCTGGAAGGGGGAGTGGGCGCCTCTTTTTACATAAAACTTCCTCAATTTTCAATTTAGTCCAAAATAAATTTATAATTTGTATTAAATTTACGATTTGTAATATATATATATATATCAATCGCTTTCTTTTAATTTGTTTTTTGAAACAAATTGAAAAAATATTATGCAGGGACTCCTGATTTATCCAGAATTCAATGATATGACGCCATGTGTCGAGTGGGCCCCATCATTTTTGACAGCTTATGTGTTGAAAATATATGAGACGATAAAAGATGATTGATTATCTTCAACATGAGAAATAAAGTGTCTCTCTTATTTAAGTTTGTAGTTTTGCATGCATCATGTTCAAATCAAAATATCATTATTAATATTTTTATTTTAAAATAGAACTTCATCTTTTTCATTCATAAACTTTTAATACTAGAATATTCAGAACATTAAGTGTTGGATATGTAAATGCATAACAATTGTGGGGCTTTGTATGTAAATCTTCCATTTTATTGTATTGATTTGACAAAATCTGCATTTAATGGCAATATGAATGAAGCATAGAGAATGCGTCATCTCCCATTGCTATTTTCATATCACAATGCATTATTATGCGTTATGAAGTTCACTAACTTCTATTTTTACCATATGATTTAATAATATATACTTGCTGCAAAAGATGCGACAGATAATATGTGGTTTCAAAGGAAAAAATGATATATTTAGAGGAAGACATTTGTTTTTGCATCTTATTACATCGTTATGGTAGCCATTAAAATGTGTATTTTATATATATATATATATATATATATATATATATATATATATATATATATATATGTGCGCGCGCGCGCGCCGCGCTTATTATTACATTATGAATGGGCTAATGATATTTTGCTTACGGAAAGTCTTACTTTTCGAGCGAGTTTTATCTTATAGCCTGGTTGTTGGTTGGGATCTATTTGTTGTCGTTGTGTGCTCTAAATTAATTCGCAGCGGTAGAGTTTAATCAGATTAATGTCTTAGTGTCATACAAAATCTAGTGCGCACACACGAATGATAAAAAGAACAAGAAGCGACACTATAATTTCTTATGTGGATAAGCCCTCAGAAGAAAAAAACCAAGTTCTAGTCCAATCAAAATGACACAAGATAAGTTTGTGAGTAGAAATATGAATCTTTATCCCACAACCGGAAAAGGGATACAAGGTTTTTCCAAGTACAATGTATGTATGGAGAAATATTTATTATATAACAGTCAGGAGCAATTGCTACCGAAGCTATCGGTGGACATGTGGTTATGTCAGGTTGGGGGTACGCCATTGAAGGGTAATTAGAACAGAGTGTTACTTTCTATGGTGATTTGTTACTCTGTAACGTATGTCGTTAGTCCGTAAAGTATGTTGTTACGCCGCAAGATGATTCACTGCAACATACATCGTTACTCCACAAGGTCCGCCAATGGTGACAAGCAAGACGTAGTTTACAGTAGTCGACAGTGGCTGGCAGGTAGTGGTTGACGGTGGTAGCCAGCCACGTAGGCAGAAAGTGATTGTCAGGTCTTTGGTTCGAAACATTTCTGAAAATTAACTCCTCCTTATCCTCCCATAAGTCCAAGTCTAGCTCCCGTTTCAACAAAGGTGTAGGACTCTACTTAAAGATTTTAAGAGTAGTAGTGGTCTTTATAAAAATTACATGAATCTGGACCACTCCATTGGATAACTCAAAATGATTCTCTTAATTGAATATGTTTTTATGGATATTTAAGTACCTTAAAGACATAAAAAATGAGTGATCTAAGGCTCGTCGGATTCCCCTCGATAAGATGCTCAATTTAACTATGATTGCCAAATTTGAAGTCCATTTGACCATCCAATTAAGCACCCAAAGCCTCCAAAAAATAGTTTAACTATTTATTTGGGCTTGATTTGACTCAAATTAGACAAATTTTAGTGTCATTGGGTTTGACTCGCTAAGCCAGTCTGTTTTACTATAAGTTTGTTGAAATACGAGCTCTGGTTGATTTTTAATTTGAATCGAAATATTTCTAACCCCAAAAATACCTCAAGATTTGTGTCGGGTTTCAAGATTCATGTCAAATGATAAATCTATTGATTACTTATCTGTTGCTTCTTAATTTTTGGGTGATTTCACTCGCTCATATGAAAGTTATCAAAATAGTGAAAATCAGGAAAAAAAAAAAAAACATAAAAGATTATAAAAATTTTGGATTTGCTTGGGAGCGATCCTCACTGGCTAATGACAGTGGAAGTTGGTGGCCAGTGGCAGTGTTACAGCTGACGATGATAGCACGGAGAAGCACAAGACAGCAAAGCGGGCAAAGCGGGTCAAGCTAATGTGAGGTCGAACTGGCTTTGGGTCGGGTCGACTACGTTGGGCGATCAGACGACACGGACGGGCCAGGCCTACAATTAGAGCCACAAGATCGTCTGCCACCTCACGCTGTGCGGAATCACACAGATCACGCGATCATTTGTGCAAAACTTTGGAACAAATTTTTTTCGAACCAACTTCAAGTAAGACATGAATCAACTCAAAACTAACTCGAGATCTGCTCGTAGTATTTTTTATTTATAAAAAAGTATATATAATGCCAAGTAAAATTGAACATAATGAGTAATAAGCCAATTTTAAGCCAATTTCAAGTTGAAATTAATCCAAATAACACAATTTGAGTCAATCAGTTTCAATTTTGAGCCCAATTAAGCCGATTCCGAGCTGAAAATAATCCAAATAACTCCATTCGACCCACCTAGTTTCTATTTCGAGCCAGACATGACTCGAAATCAAATATAGAAAGCCACAAGCCAATTTCGATCCTCACTAAATCTATTCAATCCGATTTCAAACCAACCCCGACTCAACTCAAAATAGGATCGTTAACAGGCCCACTCATCCGCCATCCGTGGAGATCCAAATGAGGCTCGGGTTCCTTTCTTTCTAACTTTTAAGATTAATAAAACTCGCATCTATCAAAATCAAAGCAAGCCATAAACATTAGCCACATATTTGAAAGCAACATGCTTAAATAAGCTTTAATTAAGATAATACCTTATTGTCTATCAAATCATAATTTTATTCAAAAAGTAAAGACTGATTGATGCTGATGATAATGAGAGGGACCAAGACTGACCAACCCCGGCAAGTAAGGTATCAACCTACATTGTTTTTCCTAAATTTTTTAATCCTACTTAATGAATGGGATGGAAAGTCATTAGACCGCATTAAAACACATTATACAGGCTATATCATGCATTAAATCAATGGAAATAAGCTTTAAATGCATACTACTAATCCCCAATTAATCACCGAATTAATTAATCAATGCTATTTATTTTTTTTAGCCATTAATTATGTGTTTCATATCTAGCACCTAAGCATCCATATTAAATACTATAATTATTATATTTTTAAAAGGGTAAAAATCAAAATTTGAGTGTTAGATATGTAAATAAGTAAGAAGTGTGTGGTATGCATGTAAATTTTCCTTTTTATTTATGGCATTTGGTGCATTTATGTTACTTGCAAGTGGGTGCAGGTTTCATTTGGTTCATTGAGATCTCCCTGTCACCTGCAATATTTTTATTTTTCATAATTCATGAGCACATACATTTGTGGGCAGACTGAATTTATGATCTAGTGGTTAAGTACAAAGTTGTCAATCATAACATTATGTGGGCGCCGCCTGCAATATAATATGACTGAATTCCTATAAAATGTACTGTCAATAAAATATAAAGAATGGTTGCATACAGATCATTCAAATATGACAATTTACAAATCAATCACATGTGACTTTCAAGCCACACAACTGATATGGTTGATTTGTAAATATCAATATTTTTGGGGTCTGTATGTAATTTTTTACTTTTAACAATTATATTTCTCCCAATGATGCATATTTAGAGTAAAAAACTATATGGCCTCATTGTAATGATTCAAAAGCACAACATCCAACTTTGAATAACCATTAGAGTCGTTTGGAGCAGTTTGAGCGTTTCCGGATAAACTGTTTATCTGTGGCCCGCGGGTCAACAGCGGGAGTCGACCTGCAGCCTGCGTTTAATATAAAAATAGACCTTATTTTAAAAAACACGCAAATCAAAGGGTTAGGTGGTGTTTTCAAAAACGTCGCTGCACTTATAAGTTGCCCCAAATGAGCCCTGAATCGAAGTTGTCATAGTTATAAACATGATATGATTAGTGTTCTGAAAATAATCCTAAAATGTCAAGTTCAAATGCTTGATTGAAAAGGATATGAGTGAATTGTTACCAGATTTTCGTCCTATATGTTGTCGCTTATGAAGCTGCTTGGCTTCAGCGATGGCTAATTTCAGTTTCATCCTTCTGCTCACTTTCAAGCTGCCGGTCTCTATCTAAACGAGAATTATACTTATTTAAATCAAATTTAGTAAATAGAGACATATTTTATATAATACCATCATTGCCAATTAGTTTATTTTAATTTAAAAAAATGTTAGCTGGCACTTTTGTAATTAGGGATCATTATATATATATATATATATATATATATTAATGTAACATCTGAAATTTGACGTTATATTTATAACAGTTAAATCATTTACATCACATAAAGAAAACTACTATTATTAGCTTTTAAAAAACACAAAGCGCCTTTTAAGCATAAATAAAGTGATATAAATGTCACAATTAAATTTTAGATGTTATAATTATAATTATATAGAAATTGTTTGGTATTTATGTGGTGAATCAAGTTATGCCCAAAATCTATTAGTCTTGAGCTGAAGAGGTAGAAAAGAAAAGAGAGGAGCAGCCCATGGGAAGAGAGAGCCTAGCCTCCTCCCTCCTCCTCTTAGTTTTTATATTTGACCTCTATTTATAAGACATTGGGTGTCCTTTTTTTTCATGGTAAAAAAAATTATATAAATGTACATAATTTTAAATCATATCAAGTAGCCTTTATGTTATTTTCAATAGCTTTATGTCATATACTCAGATTTATTTCACGGCCTACAACTTTATAACATGTCCCACCATATAATTAAACTTGACAGTTTGTTGGTTCGACAACTAGACAGTTTGCATGTTCGACGGTAAGGAAATTCGACAACTAGACAATTCTACAGCTAGGCAGTTCGACAACTGGGTAATTAGGCAGCTAGGAAATTCATCAATTTAACAGCTAAGCAATTCAACATTATGATAGATGGGTAGTTTGACTGTGGGCAATTCAACAATTCAAGATTTTGGCAACTGGCAATTCAACAATTTGCCAGCTATGCAATTTAGTAATTCAACATTCATGTAGTTCGACAATTAGGCAATTTAGCAATCAACAACTTGATAGTTCAAGAACTAGCTAGCCGAGTAATTCAACAATTCAACAACTAGCAACTCAAAATGTCTTTCTAGTTGTATCCATTTTTAGTCTCCCGATTCTTTTATATAAGAGAATGAAAAACATGAAACTCACATTGCTCATCTCTATAAGGCAAGCTTATACTTTATTTATCTAAGAAATGAATTCAGTAATATGAATTAAAATGATTTCAATAAAATTAAGTGTTATATTTCACTATATACTGATTATTCGAAATGAATCATCTTAGGGGCACTTTGGCTACTCCTGTGGATTCCATCTTAGGGTCATAATGTTATGCTCGACACTTTAAATACTCCTAAGGATTCCAAGAATATTTGCACTAAGAAATAAATTTTGACATTTTTTTTATGTGACTAGATATACTATTCTTTTATATTATAACTCAGTTATAAAGGAATTAAAACAGTTTAATTAAACTCCAACTATCCTTCGCTTAGAGGCACTTTAGCTACACTTGTAGAGAGTAGTTGATGTTTTTTTTCAACCTTACTGAGGGTGAAATCTAGTGGTCTTTAATCTCTATTTTAACTGACTTCATCTTTTCTTTAATTGAGTTGTATTTCAAAAAGAAAATTTTCAAAGGTGCCCCTAGCATTTAACTGTTGAGCTAACTAGAGTCTAAAAGTTGGACGATTCTTCTTTACCTCTTATGAAACCTGTTTAAGAGAGACAAGTTCCTTGATTTAAAAAATGATAGCACTCATGAAAAATTATATAGAACAAAGTAGATATTATAGAGTTTAAAACACATAAAATGAAAGATTTAAGGATAGAAAATCATATCTCGTATGTTGAAGAATCCTCTAGTTTAATTTTTGTTGTCTTTTTGGAGATGTTTATGCGTGACTTCAAATTTAAGACATTTGTCCACGCTCACCGTAACTTTCAAGATATTCAATCCTTTATGGACATAGGGTTATGCAATGTATGTGGGTTATCATAAATCCTTCTAGTATTGAGCAAAAGAGGGAGAAAGAAAGACAAGAGCAAAAGAGGGAGAAAGAAGGACAAAGGAGGAGGAGCTTGTGGGAAAAGAGAGTCTTCCCTCCCCCCTCCTCTTTGTATTTGCATTTACCCCATTTTTATAAGCCTTATGGTGTTCCTTTTTCATGGTAGAAAAAATAATAAAAAGGTATATAACCTTAAGTTATATTAATTAGCTTTATATCATTTATAGTAGTTTTGTATCATATCTGATAGTTTTATGTCATGTACCGTAGTTTCATTTCATGCATTGCATCTTTGTGTTATGTCTGTCATCTTTATGTTGTGTCCTATAGTTTTATGGAAAGTCGCACAATGCAGTTGAACTTGACAGTTCATAAGTTTGGCAGCAAGACAGTTTGACCAAGTTTTCAACTATTTTTTTCGGCTATACAATTCTACCAGTTCTCATGTTAGGCATTTCAATTATTTCTCCTGCTAGGAAATTCAACAAGTTTTCCAGCTAAGCGGTTCAACTACTTCTCCAATGAAGCGATTCAACGAATTCTCCTGCTATGTAGTTCGATCAGTTCGACGGTTAGGCAGTTTGCTAGTTTAGCAATTGGAAAGTTAAAACACTTCGACAGTTATGCAGTTTGACGGGTTCTCTAGTTAGGCAATTCAATCAGTTCTCTAGCTAAGAAATTCAACAAAATCTTCAGTTATGTAATTCATCAAATTCTTCAATTAGGTAATTCAACAAGTTATCTTCCTATACACCTTAACTAATTTGTTAATTAGGCAGTTTCTCAGTTTGACAACTAGACAATTTAATCACTTTAGTAGTTAGGAAGTTTGTCTGTTTGCCAGTTCTACAGTTGAGCAATTCAATAGTTGGATAATTTTGGAGTTGGGCAGTTTAACATCTAAGTAATCTGGTAGTTGGGCAATCCAGTGATTCGGGTGTTGGATAATTCAATAACTTGACAGCAAGAGAGTTTGGCAACTGGGTAATATAGTAATTCAACAGCTAGGCAGTTCAACAATTCGCTAGTTGGGCAATTCAACAATTTGCCAGTTAGGCACCTCACAAGGCCTAGTTAGGTATTTACAGTATGTAAATCTTCTGGCTACTTGATTTATTTTGATTTATTTTGATTTATTTTGTTCTTTTTTATGCATTTATAAGTGTTGTCAATTTTAAAACAGGTTACAATGACCACATCACAGTCAACTTATATTGCTTCTACAATTGTTACACTTGTAAATATAAAAAAAAAAATTACAGTTATATATACACATAATTTTGGAATGAATTCACATGATTTTAGATCCAAGTTATAAGAACGAATAAAAAATGATAAACAGATGAAATGAGTCAAATGACAATCGTATAATTCCAATCAAATTAATGAACATATGACACAATACATGCCAAATATTACATAATAGTCATAACATCTATTTTATTAAAAATGAAACATAAAAAACATCTATAATTAAAAAATAATTAAAAGCAACAACAATATCGTCGACTCTAATTTAAGCCCCATGGGGCGGTTTTGGACGCCTTAACGTCGGGGTCTGGCGCTCAAAGCGTCGATCTAGCCCCGAAAAACCCAATTTTCACTGAAAACGCCCGTCAAAAGTTTTTTTATTATATTTTTAAGCTATAGGAGAGTGTGTATGACTAAAATATAGTCCCATAACTCCAAAAATAAGAATTTATATGGGTATTACTTCAAGGAATTTGGTGTCGATGGGCGCCCTAAAATGTCACGCGAGTATGACATTTCAAACCCTAATATGCCTGAAAATGCTCACGGGAAGGTTCAGCAGATTCCTTTGACCACGAGAGACTTTGAATATGTGAAGTAAGAAATTAAAACATTAGAATGCACATCAAACACGTACCACATCCTAACTGGAGCCACCAAACGGTGGACTCTTTCGGGCAAGGTTGAGTCATTGAAGACCCTGATTTCATGAACTAAACACGTACCAGGAAGTCTCAGATCGGTGACTTGGGCTACAAGACAATATGACTAAATTATCCAGAGTCAGCCAAGCAGATATCATACACTCGTAGCATTAAAAATTGATGTCAACAGTAAGTTTTAAGTCAAAAATAAGCTAAACAGAAGGTGAGAGAAGGGCATACATTTACGTAAAGAGTATTTTCAAAAGGAGAATGCTCATGGAGATCTTAGATAACTTCACTCTACCAAAAAATGGGCTAGCAGGTTATAAATGATTTAAAACAGGATATGACATACTCATAACAAATACTATCACAATCAAATAATAACCTTGTTGAAATAGAAATTATGAATGACTCCATTCTTATCTTCATGGTTTTCATATCTTAATTGTACTTAAAATCATTGCACACAAAAGCAATATATATATATATATATATATATATATATATATATATATATATATATATATATATATNAAAGGAGGACAGCTAATACTTTCTCATCTGCAAACCAAACTTCAACTTATAAAATTCTTTATTTGAAAGAAAATTGTGTATTGGGCACTATCACTATTATTCCTTATAGAATCTAAAAATCATTTAACCCATATTCCTTTTTGATGATGATGTGAGTCATGAGAGAATATGTGCATGTACCCCCCAAGGTAAAGGTGGGCTTGAATTTTATTTGATTCATGTTTTAAATTTTTGCATGGCCAAAATCATACGGGATTTCCCGCAGTCTAAAGGAATCCTCAACTCTTAACAGAAGAATAAATTCTATTCCTGACATCGCTATTACTGATGTTTTCTTTTGTATTCTTAACATTATCATTCATGATAAGATTGAAACCAGCCTCTTTTAGTCTATTGGTTTATCTCTCTTTATTTTTATTTAATGACCCTAATTGGTGCACTATAAAACTCCAAGGATTGAATGAATTAAATATATGATTTAAACTCTTACATAATATACATTATAACTCTAAAATGCTTGAAGACTAGGGTTAGAAAATCTTTATACAAGATTTTTCCATAGAGATTTGATGTATTCTAGTTTTTTCTTAAGTTTGTTTTATTCATTATTGAAGGGCTTTACTAAAGATATGATTATATATGTATGTATGTATGTATGTATGTATGTATGTATGTATGTATGTAGATACTCGAAAAGTAAGTGTAAGCATAACTAGAGAGAGAATAGGCATGGATTAATTACAAATAAGAATAATATAAGATCAATTACAAATCAAATATTAAAGAATATTGAGTTTAAAATATGATACAAACATAGCTTAACCTGCAACTAGGTTTGTAAATGAAGCCATGCACTTGATAAACAACTCAAATTCGGCTCAATTAATACTCAGTCATCTTTAGTCACATTAAATAAATAAGTTTGAACATTTTTTGAAAGTTCGGAGCTTAAATAAATTAAATTTGAATATAATCCAACTCGATTGTTAATGTTCATAAAAATAATCGTTGTTGTTCATTAAGTAATTTGTTAAATGCTCTACATATACTTATATGATATATTATTCAAATAAAATTATTTTATAATATATTTAATAGTAACATATTATAATTTCATATCAACATACACATAAATTCAAAAAATAAAAAAAATAATTTAAATAAAATGCTTGTTAATACTTATTTATATTATTTGATTGCAAAAAAACTTGTAACTTATATATTATTTTATTTACTTTATATTTAATATTTTGATGCTAATTTGAAATCTATTCAATTTCATATTTATTTAAATTCATAAAATAATTATTAATATAGCTTTATAAAAAAAAATAATTAAAATTTTCAACTTCTTTACTAATATTGTATGAAAAATCATATACAAATCAAATGTTTAATTTTATATAAAAAACTAAGTGCTCATTTGAATTTTTTTTTAATTAATATAAATAAATCAAATACAAGTCAACTACGGACATTAAAAATTTTAAGCAAGTCAAGTATAAACATATTCTTAAAGCTCTTCTCAAGCTCGAACTAAACATGAAACCTTATGGTTCGACCAAGCCAAGTCCAAATCATGGCATAGGCATACTCGACTCGAGCCGACTTGATTACAAGCCTACCTACAACAACTATATTGAGGACTAGACAACATGCCATTTGAACAATAATTCATTGATAGACATGTCTTATAGACATTGACTCTTAACATTTAATTTGTTTTCTTAAAATATAATTTACTGAATAAATAATTAAATTTTGAATAAAAACTTTTTTTCCTTTTTTATAGAGATTAAAATTAAATTTTAAATTAACTGCATTAATTTTTCAAATTAAATAATAGCTCCGGTTAATCTAATGAACCTTAGAGTCTCTAACCATAGTTAAGCCATCATGTTTAAGATGCAACAATAGATCATTGCTCATAATAGAAAATATGTTTAAAATATAATTTTATTTTTTACTCATTTTAAATATCAAAATAAAATTATCATTTATATGAATGGATATAAAGTTTGAAATTAATATTAATAGCTAATTACATTTAATCAATAACAAATTTAACCATTTTAAAATTACAATTAAGCAAATTTTTATATTAAATTCACTAATGATGTCTCTAAACATGTGTGAGTACAATTATTAGTGAAATCTATTGCAAATTGCATGAGGATAGATAATTTAAAAGACAAGGAGAGTAATCATTGCTTCAAATAATGACCTCACCACCAACTGGCAATTCAAAACATATTGTGAGCCATAATTGTGACCAACTAATTAAAGAATTGTCAATAGAGATATATGTTTATATTAAATTTGATACGTTTGGTTCGCAATTTTAATATGAGGGCATTTTAAATTTGCATGTTGTTAGGTATGATTATGATATCACTTGTTGAGAAATTTAGGATGAAGAAAAACAAAAATCGACACAAATCCAAAAGAACTCACAGAGATTTAATGAGGTTCGGCAAAGATGTCTACATCCTCGGGAGTAGAGCAGCGACTCCCTTTTAAATATTCAGAAAAGAATAGAGAAAACAATATTCAGAATCTCAGAAACTTACATATGATTACAAACATGACATATATATAACACGATAGTACAATATGTAATTAGTTAAATTACCAATGTATCAAACCGCGGGGTGTTGCCCCCGCACCCCCAACCCACATAATGAAACTCTCCCAATTGAACAAATCCTTCCGCTCCACTCCGCTCATGGGCTTCGCTCCGCTCCAACATCTGTCTCATTTACATTGGTAATTTAAGTAATCACACATTGTATTATAGAGTTATATACATGTCATGTTTGTAACCTTAGGTGAGTTTTTGAGATTCTGAATCTTTTATTCTATACTCTTTTCTGAATATTAAAAAGGGAGTCGCCGCTCTGCACCAGAGGATGTAGGCATTTTTGTCAAACCTCGTTAAATCTTTGTGTGTTCTTCTGGATTTATGTTGATTCTTGTTTTTCTTCGCCTTAAATTTCTCAACACATGCATACCACCCAATTCCTATGTATTTACATATATAACACTTAAATTCTGTTCTTTACATTTATACCACCTAAATCTTTCTATCACTTGAAAAAATACCCGTTTTAACTTGAAAAAAGTTGAATAAACCTTCTCATGTATTCTTAAAATGATACGTATGTAAAAATTAAATGTTGGATATATGAATACATAGAAATTGAGTGGTAAGCATGTAAATTTCCTTCTAACATTGTAAGAAGATGAATTGAAGAACTCTCTTTTAATATGATTTCATTTTATTGAGTCATCCATACCTATTACAGCAGTTAACATTTGATTTAAATAGAAGAGCCAAGTGACAAGCTTGAAAAATTAGACAAGGGTAATAAAGACATTATGCAATGTAACCCTTTTAATATAAATAAAGTGTTTATGTGCAAAAGCTCTAGGAAGACGTCTTCGAGCAAGGGGCCGAGCGGTATGATGGAGATATGAGAGAGTTTCTAAAGCCAGGACATGTAAGAGCTCTGACCTCCTTATTACCCCCCTTCAATCTGAAGATCAAGTTTACTGGTCATTAGCTTGAGCGTGAGCTTATGATGTCTTGCAATAGATAGAGGCTTTGTGAAAATATCAACGGTTTGATCCTCTGTCATTACATGTTGGAGTTGGATCACTTTTAGATGTATATGGCCTCTGATGAAGTGATAATCCACTTCAACTTGCTTAGTTCTAGCATGAAAGATCGGATTATGCGCTAGGGCTATCACAGAGGTACTATCACTGTATAAAATTGTTGGAAGAAGTGTTTGATTTGAAAGTTCATGGAGTAGACGTTTGATCCATAAGATTTCAGTGATGGTGGTAGCAATAGCTTTGTATTCTCATCTAGAGAAGGTGGGTTGCTTCTTAGCCGACCAAGTTATAAGATTGGATCCTAGAAAGACACAGAATCCATAAATGGGTTTTCGGTCATTAGAATCAAAAGCCCAATATGCGTGATATGCACTTAAAACAAGGGAGTGGTGTTAATATGTAAGCCATAGATCATGATTCATTTTAAATACCTTAATAATCGTAAAAGTTGTTGATATTGATAAGTAGAGGGTTGGTGCATGAACTGCTTTAAATAGTTTACGGAAAAGGTAATATCAGGTCGAGTAATATTTAAATATTGCTGAGATCTAATAGTTTGTCTATAAAAAATGGGATTGGGTAAAGTTTTGGAAGATTCGTCGACTGAGAAGGGTTTGGTAGGAAGAGGAGTTACAGTCGATTTTGCATCTTGCATATCGATTTTATGTAGGAGGTTTTAGAGATATCGAGTTTGAGTTAAAAAATAGCTAGTAGGGGTAGAGTGTATGTGCAGACCGAGAAAATAAGAAATAGAACCAAGCTTTTTGAGATTGAAATGCAAGCTTAAGGTGTTAATGAGTTGAATTATAATAGTAGGAAAATTCCTAGTGATTAAGATGTCATCAACATAGATTAATAGAAAAATACGGGTGTTATCTTTGTGGTGAATTAACAAAGAGTGAATTGTTGAGTGTAGAGAAAATTACAAATTGTGGAGCACCACTAACGTGGTGCTTGTTTGAGACCATAAATAGCTTTATTGTGTTTACAAATGTAATGAGAGTGAATAGAATCTATAAATCCAGGTGATTGAGTCATATAAACAGTATCTTCTAATTTTTCATGTAAGAAAGCATTGAAAATGTCAGGTTGTTGAATTTTTCAGTGTTCCTTAGTGGCAAGAGTAATAAGAAGACGAATGGTGGTGAACTTAGCTACAAGACTAAATGTTTCATCATAATCTATCTCATGTTGTTTTTTGAACCCTTGTGCAATAAGGCATGCTATGTAGTGAGCTATGGACCCATTTGCATGGTGTTTGATGTGACGGGTTCTTTTGCTACCCATATTATTATGTGTCAATGTTGGAGGAACTAAGTCCCACGTGCCTTGTCATTGTAAAGTTAGGAATTCATAAGACATTGCAGCCGCCAATGAGGATTTTTAATGGTCTGAGTATAAGTTGTTCGAGTGTTAGAATGTGTTATGTTGTGTTGAAGATCAAGGATGCGCTTGGGTTTGAGATGGTTGGTTTGTTGGCGAGCAACCATTTGATGGGTTTTGTTTTTGTTAGGTAGGATAGCGAAATAAGATAGAGTTTCTTGAGAAGTTGTGTTGTGTGTTGTTGTATTAGAAGTGACAGTAAGAGAGGTAGGTGCAACAGCCTGAGAGGTAGGAGTGGATGAAGAATATGGTAGGATAGATTTTTGAGTTAAATGGTTGGGTATTGAAGGAAGAGTGGATGTGGGAAGAAGAGTGTGGGGGGAGGGGGTGGGGTGTATGCCGGGTAATTTTGGTTATGATTGATGGTGGTTTATATAGGTTGGGTAGTTTGTTTAGAAGGAAAAATATTTTCATCAGATATAGTGTGACGAGATATGAAATTTTTATTTGCCTGAACATCATAACATTTGTATCCATTGTGGTGAGGGCTATAACCAATAAAAATGAAAGCAGAGGCTTTTCAAGAAAATTTATGAATGATATGTTGAGGTTGTCAAGACTAGCATAAGCACCCAAAGGTGCAAAATTGGTCATATTCAGGCGGAATATTGTGCAAAAGTTGAAAAGGGCGAGTCAATTCACAAGTATGGAAGAAACTCTATTTATAGGATAATTTGAGGTTTGTATTGCTTCCACCCAGAATTTAATGGGAAGGTTGGCCGCATTGAGCACCAGAGCGTGCAGTCTCAACCAAATGTCTATTCTTAAGTTCAACTTTCCTATTTTGTTTCAGAGTGCAAGCACAACTATATTGATGAATAATATCATTATATGGTAAATATTTATGTAAAATGTTAGAGGTGTATTTTTCTCCCCCATCAGTTCTTAGAAATTTTTTTAAAATGAGTTTTGAGTAGTTTGTGAAGAGTTATGCAGGGCTGGTGGTCTCAGATTTGAGCCATAATGGCAAAAATCAACAAAAAACTATAAAATGCATCAATGAAAGAATGTAAAACTTATGAACTCCAGTAGATGTATGGAGAAAAGGTCCTCGGAGAACAAAATAATTTAATTCTAGCAATTTGTTAGAGGTAGTACTATTGTGAAACGAAAGCTTATGGCTTTTATTTTGTGTATAATCATTACATATGGTAACAAATTTAGAGATATTAAGCAAAGGAAAAGCATGAGGAGTTTTATCTAACACTTTCTTGTGGGGATGCCCCAATCTTTGATGCTATGTTTGATTGAGTTGTGTTGTGAAGAGCTGTAAGTGGATATAGCCCATGATTAGCAATTCTAGAAAGGAGAATCTTCTTCATTTTTTTATCCTGAATGTAAACAGCTTAGCACTAAAAGTAACTTGGCAGTTATTATCTTGTGTTAGTTTGTGTACTGAAAAAAGATTGTGAGAGATGTGAAGTGCTCTAAATAAGGGAGAAAGAGATAGCTCACACTATGGTGTGGGTAGTATACCATTTCCCACATGTGTGATTGTTGTAATTTATTCATTGCCCACATCAATATGATCATTTCCTTTGTAATGAGTTGGTTGTTGGAGATTCTCCACGTGAAGATTGATGTGAGCAATTGTCCCAATATCTAAAATCAAATCAGAATTGTTGTTCTGAAGTTGGCTGGTAAGTACGTTTTGTGGTAGGAGGAGAAGTAGCTTTGTAATTAAGGTTAGTTATATGCCAACAATTTTGAGCAAAGTGAACCTTTTTTATTGCATATTTGACTAATTGTGGTGATTTTTGGTTTGGATTGATTGTTTGAGTATGCTTGTTTGTTGCTGGGAAAACTCATGCCTGGAATAGAATTCTTGCAGTAATTTCTTGCTAACTAATAATTGTCTTTGTTCTTATATACAAGCATGGTCGAATGTTGTGTGAACTTCGTCGTTTCTTGATGTTGATTACATTCCCCACTGCGAAGTGCCAAATAAAATCTTCCAGCCGAAGGGGAATGACATTGGTTCTTATTGCGGTTTTGAAGGCTTGGTGGCTTGATGGGAGACCATTGATTATGTACAAGATGATATCTTCTTGATATATCTTGAAATCTGCAACTGCTATGTTATCCATGAGATGAATTCGAGCAATCACTTATCCAAAAAGAAAAAAATACTAATTTGATATGCAATTTCATATTCCAATAATAGTAATATGATATTTTAATCTTTTTTTTATATATTTATATATTTTAATTTAGGGCAACCAAACATTGAATAAAATCACAATATAAATTACTAAAAAATAATATTTAATTGAATTTAAGCTTACTAATTTAAATTATAAAAGTAAAATAATGTGACTTGGAGGAAAACTATAACTGAAAATAATAAATGTAATCAAATTTATAATTACTATTTAAAATCAAAAAAATATAAATATTTTAGGTGTCCTAATTTGCATTTTGAACCATTTGATATTATTGCAAACCCCACCACTAGGTTTGTTCCGACAAAAACCTAAGTGTAATCTAGGTTTGTGGCTTCCTATGTATGTATGTATGTATGTATGTATGTATGTATTTATGTATGTGTGTGTGTGTATATATATATATATATATATATATATATATATATATATATATATATGTGTGTGTGTGTGTGTGTGTGTGTGTGTTACTTATTTAATGGGCCTACAAGATGATGTGATCTCTTACCAAACTGTATATTATTAGAGAGGTAGTTCCTGATTCTGTTCCTCCACTAGGAAATTAATAATTGAGTTTTTTTACTTTTCTTTTTCTAGTTTTAATTTCTCAGTGGAGCCTGCGATTAATTTTGTAGAAGAATTTGATCTAATGAGATAAGGACGGGCTAATGACTGTCTCATTAGCGACGAACACACATGCAATGTAGGAGAGTAGAGAATGAGAAGCCTAGAATGCTGGGCATGCCTCAGAGGGGGAGCTGAGGCAAGCAATTGCCGGTGGCTTTGATATCATAACAACAGAGGAAAAAATAGAATGCATGAGCAAGGAAAATTGAGAGCAGAAGGAAGTAGCTTGTTTATAGCATATGGATGAAATAGAAATATAGTTCATCCGTATGTTGTAAGAGGTTATTTGCTTCTGCTCTTTGTTTTCCTTCATTTCGCATTTTATTTTTCCTTTGTTGTTGTCGTTGTTGTTGTTGTTGTTGTGTGTGTGTGTGTTGAATTAGTTTTAGGACGGATGATCCATTATTATTCGTGAGCACATATAACATAGTAAAAGAGCTGATTCGTGGATGAATGTTAGGGAGAAAGAATGAGATGAATGATATCACTATGAAGGAAGCTTCAGGAATATATTAATTTCTCATCTCCAACAAGCAAAAAGAAAATTCCTTTGAGGTTCTCCGTGAGGGAGAGAGAGAGACTGAGAACCTATTTAGAGTCATTTTTGGAAGAGTAGAAGATCCCCCTCTCTTCTGTTCTACCTTTTGTACATTAAAGAGAGACAATATAAATTATTCTAATTAATACATCCAATATTGAATCATTTTCTCTCTCTCTTGTCATGATGCAAAATCAATGGGGCGGACATTGGATATTGTCAACCAATATCAAGTTTTGTCAATTAGTTTCCCTAATATCTGGTCGAAAAGACTAAATCCACAGCGTCGACTGGCGTTTTTAATGAATGATGGATGAATGTCATTGTTAGTCATGATGGCATCCCCATATAGTCACCCTCCTATAGGTAGGACTGGTTTACCTCTCAAGGAAAATAAAGACAATTGAATCAGCCACTTCAATAGATGGTTCTGATTCAACCACTTCGGCGTGTTGGTATCTCCGGATAGCCACCCTCTTATAGCTAGGCTAAGCTTTCTTCTCAAGGAAGATAAAGACAATCAGATCAACCAATTCAATGGGTGGGCCTGATTCAACCACTTCGGCATGTGAGTTTGATTCCTTAAGTTGGCTTTAGAAAAAATTTTGGTATGCTTCTATTTATGTATCACTTTTTTAATTTAACTAGTGATATTTTTTTATAAGATATTAAAGGTTTAGATGATAATAATGTATATAAATAAAAGTTTGGGTACATATAAAAACATAAGAAATTGATGGTATTTAAGTAAAGGCCCTTTTATTTTTTTAAATATTTTATATGGTATAAATTGATTTATTTGTGAGAAAAAATTGATAATAAAATGTCATTTATTAATTACAAATGCAATTTATTTCCACAAGAAATTATGATCATGAATAATGGACCTAAAAAAAGAATCACGATCAATTATAATATACTTACAAAAATAAATTTTTAATAGTTATAATAATAATAATAATGACTTTCAATATCATGTAACTTATATTCTTATTGGGGCATTTACATGCATTTCCTATGTCCTATGTATTTACATATCTAACACCTAAACATTAAGTTTATATTTATACCATCCAAATCTTTGATTTTGATGATTATGAATACATTATGAAGACATTAAAGTTTTAATAGCTTATTTAAAGATATCATATTCATCTAAATAGTATATAATAATCTTATAATTTTTATTGTTAAAACATATCATCATTTCTAAGATTATTTTTTATATATTATTCTTTTTTATAGTACACTTAAATATTTATTTTTATTAAACAATTTAACAGCAGTGATAGCACTTCTAGCGGTTTAATAATAACGACTATGAAAATAATGATGATGCTTTAAAACTTCTTTTTTTTTTTATTATTTGAACTGGCTAGTGTAATTTTATCTTAGGCTTTATACATATATGTCACTCGGTGTCGCTTTGGTTGGCATCGGCGAAGTCAGTTTCAAGTCTCCCGGGATCATGGGTTTGAGCTTGCATGAGTTCATCTACTTTCAGCTCGAGATCGAGAGGTTATGCACGTGAAGGTGGTTGGGGGTTCGTATCATAGACTTCAATCATTCATTTGAATATATCTATAATGCAAACGTCGTGCACTCAGATTAGTTGGTCAGACATCTATTTTTCAATTGTAATTCCCCTCTAGTATGGGTTTGATTTCTCCCGAATATAGTGTGTGATACTCGAATTCTTAGGCACATGAGGGACGACTGAAACTCTTATAATAGCCTGAAGCCATAAAAGAAAATAGAGTCACATATAAATGTGCAGTCTACATCAATCTCTTTCAATAGTAATCATTAAAAAGAAAGGGACAAACGGAGAAATGCGGGACCCACCGCATGTGCTCAGCTCATATAACTACAAAACTAAAACAAAAAAGGGTATAGAATACGGCTGTCCAAAAAGCTAGTTTAAGCATGGTAAATTCGTTTGTTTTGATTTTTCATATTCAACTTGATTTGATTTGAATTAATTAGAAAAAATAATATTAATATACTAATTATATGTTAATTTTTTATACTATATTAAAAAAATTAATTTTAAAATAAATTTAATTAGGATTGCAAATGAAAAATAAAATTTGTGATGGATATGTAAATACATAAAAATTGGGTGCTATGTCTGTAAATGGCAAAAAAAATTTTGCCCAAAAGTTGTGTTGGATGTGTAAATGCATAAGAATTGCTTGGTATGTATGTAAATGCCTGAAAAAAATATGGCAAATATAGTATTTTAATTTGGTTTTAAAATAAGATTTTAATTTTTATAATTTAGTTTATAAAATTTTAATAAATTATTATATGGAGTTAAGCACGAGTTTAATTCGAACAAATGAGATTGAATAAAGCCATGTGTCATTTTGAACATGAGCTGAATACGCATAAAATAAAAATATCGAACGAGTTGAACACGAACAAACCTTAAACTCGCTCTAAGTTGTCTCATTCACACCTAGCATAGAACACTAAATACCAAGCTCGATTCCATGTTGATTATAAAGAATGTTGGGGAATGCAATATTGTCAATTCTTTCATGAATCAACCTTATGGTTTCAACTTTGGCATGTATATTACATCTATTGCTTGTGATGAGAAAATTTAACTTATAAAAGTGATAGAATATGTGGATTCCTTGATTTTCGGAATGCAATTAAAAATTAATAAGAGTTTTGAAGTTTAAAACACTATCATAATTAATTCTTCATAAAATTGTGCCAAAATAAACTTCGACTATTTACATGAGACCATTTTAGTCCTAGAGTTTACAAAAGTGTGAAAATAGAGTTTAGGATACTTGTGTGGTGATAAAAATCTTACGAGCAATAAAACTAGAACACAAACTCGAATTCAAGTAAAACTTTTCTACAAATGCGATAACATAACATTCTATGGTGTTGAGTATAAGAATAAGATGTGCGAGTGTGAGATTGATAGGCACAATATAAATAATTTACAAAAGTTCAAAGACCTTCTTCACATGAATCATGAAACACAAAAGTTGCATGAAGACAACAACAAAGATGGTGCTTATAAAGTTGAACAATAGATAAGTTTTGAGTTTGTTGAGTTTAAGAACAAGTAAATAGATCTCATCAATCACTATGTCACACAAGCATGTATTCAACAAATAACCATATGAATGATCAATATGCAAGATATGAATGTTTATACAGCAGTGAAGGAGAGAATAATATACTAAAAAAATTAAGTATAATGATATCTATCGCAAGTATAAAAATTATTTAAGCGATGCCGCATGTGATCGCCAAAACACCAAATCATCACATAATATAAATGAACTAGAAAAGTAGATCTAGCTATAGAAAAAGCGACAATAATTTTTAGGGGCGTTTACAAATCGTAGCACACAATTCTTATGTATTTACATATTTCTTACCAAAACCTCTATATTTACACATATACCACTCAAATCTTTAATATCACTTCAAAATAGCTTAGGTTCATGTATATGAATACATGATAATTGTGTGCCACCGATGTAAATTTTCCCAATTTTTATGTAGTTTGGCACTGAAACAATCAATATATACGCATAAGCATCATCTTGCTTGGGGTTCCACTAAGCTCACTCCTTATGGCGAAAAAACCCTCCCCTGGATGGAAGAGTAGCCTAATCCCCTTTGTATTCTCCTATCCTGATGAATACAAGCAAAGATGTACACTCCTACACCCAACAAGTATAACTACAAAGCCTTTCTCAATGGGTACGGAAAACTAAACTCAAAAATATAAAAGAAAAAAGACCTTCCCAAGTTTTTCAAGATTTCTGAGTTGAATCAAGGCTACCACCAAAAATGCAAAAGATTGTACTTTATAAAATAAAATAAAATAGCTTAGAACTATCCAAGAGATTGAAAGAGAAATATCACCTAAAAAGATACTTTCAAGGAGATGATTTGGATGACAACTTCATTTTTATCACATTAAACCTTTATAATGATAACGCAATACAAGCATTTCATTTTTTGCATTTTATTGTAATTTGGTTTTTGATATAGCGTAGTATACACAGGGTACATAAACACAGGAGATCAGCACACAAGTTCTCAAGTCCATAAAAAAATTCTCCAAAATCTTCCAAAATATGGCTCCAAACTTGCTTTCCAACAATACAAAGCTCCCATCAGGACAGCAACACGAGTATCCATCAATATGTGGCATCTTAGGTGAAATGATAGTTCTGCCAAAAATAAAATTTTTATTTTTATCCTGTGATATTATATGTCAAATTGTATGTAAGCAACTCAACTAAATGGAATAGAAATTAAACCTAAAATCATTAATAAGAAAGATCAATTTGTGCATTTTGCCATGAAAGTCCTTGTCATCCCATAGACAGGAGCAATCTCATTTTGTGTGTTAGTGCTTAAATCTAAAGATCAAATAAAGCAGACAAATCAGCTCGATAAAAAAAGGATAAAATAATCAAACCGTTTAAAAAAACAACTACAGGATCAACTAAATTCCACAAGGCAATGAGGAAATTAAGGATGATCTTAAGAATCAGATCAGGACCCTGAAGTTCGAGCTTGATGAGAAAAACAAAATTTGTACCCTCGAGTTGTCAATCATCTAGAAGTCTTTTCGGACTTCAGGGCACCTATGGCAAAAGCAAACGAGTCATACAGATTTGTTTAAAATGGAAAAAAGTGTCATGGTCTCCTAACTCTTTGTTGGGATCATTCTAGCCCCAAAACCTAAAAGTTTCGATATAATCCCCAGAATATTTTAAAGGGGGGTAAAATAATCCTCCTTGAGCACTTTTCAGCCATGTTAACATAATGCGATGACTAATTTTGGAACTTTTATAGGCTCTGAAACTAAGATGGCCCCATTCAAATATTCAGGAGACTATTTTGACACTTATTTTAAATGGCTGCAAGATGCATGAGGATGCTCTTCTAAATGAAAAGAAATTGTCGATCTTGTCATATTTGATAAATACAACAATTATTAATGTTTTTCCCATCATACAAAATAGAAACTGTTGAAGTATTGGAGTCAGCATATCTTATTGATAGAAACAAGGGTATATAAACCCTATTATAATGGCACTTGTAAGGAAAAAAAATAAAAACATAATAAAGGGAAATAAGAAATCAAATTAAAGCAACTAAAAGCAAATAATACAAAAGTATGCAAATTAATAACGGCTAGGGCTATTCGTTATTATTATAATAATCCAATGCTCCCCATCAAGTTGAAGCATAGATGTCAATTATTTTCAACTGGGATTTGAAGTCGTCGAACAATGGCCGAATAAGGTTTTTTATAAAGATATCCGCTAGTTGTTCACTGGAGGGCACAAAAGGAACAAAAATTTCCCCGAACTCAAGTTTTTCTTTATGAAGTGTGTGTCAATCTCCACATATTTGGTACGATCATGCTAGATCTAGATCGGGTTGTGGGCAATTCTAATGGTGGTCTTATTATCACAGAACAACTGCAAAAGGCCGAAGGTTAGCATATGTAGTTCGCAGAACATGATGCAAAACCAGAAAGCTTCGCAAATCCTCAAGGGCATGGATCATAATTCAGCTTCAGCATTGCTCCGGGCAACCACCGACAACTTTTTGATTTTCCATATGACAAGATTTCTCCACACAAATGAACAGTACCGGAAGTAGATCGTCGGTCATGAACTGATCCGACCGAATCAAATTTTGTATAAACAATCGTACGAGAGTTGTGATGCGAAAAATACAAACCTGAGCACGATGTGTTTTTTAAATAGTGGAGAATTCAATGGACAACGTGGAGTTGGAGCTCATAGGCATGCATGAATTGACTTACTATAGCAACCGTGTGGCATATGTCGCATCGTGTATGAGTGAGGTAGATGAGTTTCCCCACAAGGCGCTGACAGTGAAACTTGTTAACACAAACAACATTGGGAACATCATATAATTTTTCATTTGGATCCATTGGGACAACCACCAGTTTTGCATAGAAGCATATTGTTTTCTTTTAACAGATCAATCACATATTTGCGCTTAGACAAACAAATGCACTGAGATGACCAAACAACTTTCATGCCTAAGAAGTATCAGAGGGATCCCAAGTCCTTCATTTCAAAGTACTCAACTAGAATGTCTTTTAAAGGCTCCAATGCTGGTAGATCATTTCTTATGAGCACAATATTGTCCATATACATGATAAAAATAACAATCTGACCATTGAATGAATGGCGAAAGAAGAGAGTTTAATCTAATTGAGCCTGAGTAAAACCATGGCCCACTACTACTATTGTAAACTTATCAAACTAGACCCGTGTGGATTGCTTTAGTCCATAGAATGACTTTCGCAGCTGACACACTTGCCCTTGGGAGGTAGTAGATTCAAAGCTAAGGGAAAGGGACATGTACACCTCTGTAAGATCTTTGTTCAGGAACGCATTATTGACATCGACCTGGAGTAAGAGTCGATCCAACTTCACCGCAAGAGATAACAAGATCAGGATGGTGTTTAACTTGACAACTGGAGCAAATATATCCTCATAGTCAACTTCGCAAGTCTGTAAATATCATTTGACGATCAACCGTGTCTTGTTGCTTTCAAAGGATCCATTCGAGTTGAAATTGATGCTAAAAGTCCATCGACATCCCACTGGTTTCTTACTACGAGTAATATCTACAACGTCCCATGTATGGTTCTGCTGAAAGACATTCATCTCCTTCATTGCTGCAAATTTCTAGGCCGGATCCGCTAATGCAAACTGAATAGTAGTCGGGGGATCTGCTAATTTGTCAGGGCAGTAACAAATGCTCTGTAAGTCGGCGATAAACAGCGAAAAAATACATATTTTTTCATAGAATAGAGAGTACATGTCTAATTACGTACCTTACTCAAGGAACCGCCTCCTCATTTAGAGTAGTAGTGTTGGAGATGCCATTAGGAGTGGATTCAAGGTCCTAAAAGGAGGTAGCGGGCTCCAAAGTAGGGGCATCGGGATTAGTGTGTCGAGTGTAGACACAAGGAGTAGGAGGAGGAGATGGTGGAACAACAAAAACAATGGATTCCTTGGAGGCAAGAACAATGGGGGGAACAACCATATGAATTGGATAACGAATATTGTTTAAGAACTCTAGCTCTCCCTCACTTGAGATCTAAGTTAGGAAAACAGAAAACACTTTAAAAAAAGGAGACCTCAACACTCACATAAATTTTGCTTGTGATAGGAACAAGACATCGATACCATTTTTGCGAGACGGAGTACCCTAGAAAAACATATTTTGTGGATCTAGGTGAAGTTTACTCTGAGTGGGGGCAGTGTTCCGAACAATGGTTGTGCATCCAAATATTTTGGGATCTAAATTGGATAAGACTCAATTAACAGGAAAAACATGACATCAAGATGGTTAAGGGGGTTCAAAAGTTGTTAATTTTAGAGATGACTCTATTTATGAGATATATGACAGTCAGTATGACATCATTCCAATAAAGTTTCGAGAGATTAGATTAAAACATAATGAAGCAAGCAACGTCAAGGAGATGTCAGTTTTCCTCTTGGTTAACCTATTTTATTGAGGAGTATTTGTACAAGAGCTATGATAGAGGATACCCATACTCCCCAAGAATTCACCTAAAATAAAGTTAAAAAGCACACGACCATTGTCGATATGGACCTGAATTGCAATTTTGAATTGGGTTAAAATGAATGTGCAAAAGTTTTGAAAGGTGATAACAACTTCTAATTCGTCTATATTAAAATATAGGTCCATACCATCCGAGTAGGGTCATCAATTAAAGTAAGGAACAACATTTTATTGATCTAGCTGGCAGTACGAGAGGACGTTGCTGTGAATGAGTGAAAAAGAAGTGGAATGTGTGTAAGTACGGGGTGGCTAATGAACCCAATGATGTTTGGCTAACTCACACGTTTAATAATTGAAACTAGAAATACTTTTATTAGAAAACATAAATGGATACAAATGTTTTAAATATTAAAAATTATGATAACTCAAACAATAATGCAATAACATAGTAGGGCATTCAATGACTCGAGATAAACAATAAATACTGAGTGGTATGTTCTCGTTCTCCGTGTTTTTCTCTTGGAAGTAGTAGAGTAGCTACCCACTTAGCAATTCTAATCATCGTCCCTGAACGATGGCCTGAAAGACAAACATCAATAGATAAATGAACAACGTAATCAATATCATACGTCAACTTACAGACAGATAAAGGGTTACACTTCAACAGTGATATGTAACAAAGATTCTAGAGTTAGACCAATTGTCAAAATAACAAACCATTTACCAACAATAGAATTATAAGAGTCATCAGCAATTCAGACTATCTTTTCCAGAACATGGATAGTATGTCGAGAAAGCTTGCGAGCATCCAGTCATGTGGTCTGTCCCACTAAAATCAATGATACAGAGACTAAAGGAGATAAAAGACATGAGTTTCATAGGAATAGCACCATGGCCGACGTGTCAAGTCAACCGGCCAGCAGAGAACTCATTGGATCCAAATAGCTTGACTAAGTGCTCCATCTGACTTTTCAGAGAGTCAGAGGATTCTGAAATGCTCTGGTTAGGAGCCAATTGAACCGTGATAGACTCTGATGTTATAGTGAGACCCTTGACAACAGAGGATTTGGAAAAAAAATTGTATGTCGGTTTTCCGTGGAGCTTCCAACAATTGTCACGAGTGTAGCTAGCTTTGTGACAGTAAACACAAGTAGGGTGCTTTGTCCGGGATGGCATGGAAAAAGGTTGAGCACTATTAGAGACAAAGGCATATGACTTAGATGAAGGGGTGGAAGTGCTGAGCATGACAAGTCTCTGACTCTCTTCGTGGTGAATCTCGGTGAAAGCAGCGCGAGCAAAAGAAAGAGGATCCTGGCTACGAATACGGCCCGGACATCGACAAGGCCTTTGTTGAAGCCCGCTAAGACTTTGAACATGTGATACTTTTTATAATTTTCTGGAAGAGAGAAAGTTCAGTCCGAGAGTCCCAAGTGTAGACGTACTACATGTCACATTTCATCCATAGTGCAACCAGGTCATTGTAGTACTAGGTCACGGAACTTGATCCTTGTTTTAACTCTCAGATCTTCTTAAACATCTCATAGAGTTGGCAGAAATTTCCGACATCCGATTAGGTATCACAGACTGTCGTCCACAGGGCACTAGAGAAAGGGAGGACCATATATAAACGGTCATTCGACAGTTCCATAGAGTTGATCAGTCACGACATGATCATGAAGCTCTCCATTTCCCAAAATTCATATGTTGGGTCAGTCTTTAGAGATTCACAAATCATACCTGTGAGTGACTGGATTTCCCACATCCTTTGATGAATAAAGACACCTCTAGGACCGAAGCGGAAATTTAATGTTGTTTAGCTTATGAGTTGTGATCAAGAAGTTCATGTTAATTTATGGTCCTTCGGTCTGCAGGGGAGTGAAGGTTAGAGTCGAACCTCCGATGGAATCAAGAACCATTTCTGAAAATGGCTCAGCGCTAGAGGAGTCTGTCATGATTCCGACTGAGCCAAGGAAAACGTGGATGGGATTCTGAGACATCGTCGGATTTCAGCTTTAGGCCACCAGTTGACGGTTGAATTGCATGTCATGCAGATAATTGTAGGAGAGAACAAGCGTCGGAGAAAACAGCAGAGAGTACCTGCAGGAACGGCCGAAGGGAGAATCTGTACCTACACAGAGGAGGCCGACAACTGTTGGAGAGCTCAGGGACTGCCAAGGAAGTCAGAGATTGTAGGAGACAGCAGGGGAAGGCTGGCAACTGCAAACTCCAACCGGAAGGGCCGGCGGCTAGGAAACCCTATGGGAGATACTGTAGGGAAGATCAACGGCAGTTGCAGTGAAGGTTGGCAGTGATTGGGATCTAGGGTTAGAAGCTCTAATACCATGTTGAGATATTGGAATAGAGCAGCATATCTTATTGATAGAAAGAGATATTTAAACCCTACTACCACAAAGAACACTCGTAAGTAAATGAATAAACAAAAATAAAGGGAAATAGGAAAGCAAATAATATAAAATTCTGAATATTAATAACGGCTAGGGATACCCGTTATTATTCTAAAAATCAAATAAAACTATGAAATAAAAAAAACATGTTAATTTAAATTCTAACTTCTTGTGATGAAAGCAGTTTTACTACCTATAAAAAATCAAAATCAATTTTTTTGCACGTCTTCAAGTGTGATTTCTATAATTGCATGGTATAATTTTGCTACCTAATTACAATTTAGTTTATTTCCTTTAATTTTTTCTCTTTCACCAGTCTAGATGATCAATGCTAACAGATTTCCATAATAGATTACTTCATCACTGAGTGTTAATATAACCGTGTCCAAGCCTAAATAACTGTTATTCTTAGGCGAAAATTCGACACCAAGTGTATGGTTTGAATTGGTTTTAGTAAAGCTTGGTCTGTTTGGTTTTTAGGATTTTAGATTTCGGCTTCATTCAGTTTAACTAATTGATGAACCAATCCATCCAAATTAACCGTTTGCACACCCCTTAACTCCAACACATGGACAATGAGGATGCTCCCTTTTGATTGATAAGAATCTCTAAACAATGATAGATAAAGTAAAGCAAGAAATTGATCGAGTTTTATTCCATCTTTTGATCTATATTTATATAATAGTAAGAGGATTACATAATAGGAAGTATATAAAATCATAAGCAAAAATTTAACCATACAACTAATTACAATAGATTAGGGCACATGGATAGTTAAGGTGGGATTAATGAGCACACAGATTGAGAGGTGAAATGTAGGAATCTAATCTAACCATAATTCAAGGAGATTAATTTTATAAGCACGTAGATCAACTAGTTGGTATGCAAAAAGCCAATCTATCTATAATTCATAGGGACTAATGTCCAATCAATTATATAACTAGATGCAATAAATAAGCATTAGTCGCTTTAAAAATAAAATATCTTTAGGTCACTAGAATTCATTATACTTGGAGCAATTTCTCCATCTCAAGTTCGGAGTTTGTAAGCTCCTTTGTCGAGTTTCTCTTAATGATGTAATGCAGCCAATTAAGTGAGAACTTTGAATTTGTGCAAGGTGAGAGAGATCTGAATTTAAGCTGATATAGCCGATTCAAAATACAATCAAGTATATACATGTTTGCTTGAAACAAACTCGTAGACCAACTTGATTTGTTTTTTAAGCCCGATAAACTAGATTTTGAGCCAGCTTAAAAGATGCTCGAAATGATTTATTTTTCTTTTTTATCTTTTAAAATATTTAATATTAATGTGTGAGTGTCTGAAATAAAAAAATAGGCATACCTTTTATATGATAGCTGATTTAATTTGCTCCAAGCCTAGCTCAAAATCAGCTAAAAATTATAATTAAAAAAAAGCTCATGAATCAACTTGTTTGGCTCAATTTGAGCTCGATCTAAGCCCAAAAAAAAAAGTATTCAATATTTGAATAATTTTCAAGCTAAAATCTCAACTATAAATCTATATGATTTCACAGAAGTTGATTTTCTTGATAATAAGAACCTCGTGATAAAAATCTCTGATATTACTATACTTGCTATGGATAAAGAGTGCAACTCAAGTTTTTGTGAGCTTGTATTTTTTGTATTGCCTTTATTCTAAAATCTAGTAGTTGTACTTATTTTTCCTTGATCCAATCCAGAACTACATCCCCATATAAAAAAAAAAAAATCTTCTTAAATGTGGAGGTCAGAAGATATACTTTTGTCATAGTCATTACTTCAAATCCAAAAACTACAGAATAGGATCTCTATAATGATTGAAGAGGAATCAATTTTCTAAATTCATAATATAGATGGTAACTCAACAATTTCATTCCTTAATGTTCTCTATCTTTTTTTGAGAAGATTAATGATGAACATGTTTATTTCCCTACTTAACGGTTTATTCGACGATGATGAACTGAAAATTTTTTCATGTTTACTCCTTTATCAGCATAGAAATTAGAGGATTTCTTACTTGCGACATGGGTTTAGAATAAGTTATCATTTCTAAGACATATCAAACCTTACGAATATTTTTGTCCAGAGAAAATTTACAACTAGATGGGCCAATGTCGTGGCCATTACCTATTTGGTGAGTAATCCATTATCATAATATGAAGCATCATTTTCAAGGTGCCATAAAAAATGGACCAACAGAATTCACACCCCACAGTGCAAATGGCTATAGCCTGTGGGAAGTGATTGATTGTAATAGTTGCTGTAACACCTAAAAAGCTTTGCACCAATATTTCGTGCAACATATATCCAAAATTATATGTTAATTTATGTTGGTTTGGATTTAATAACTCAGCTCAACTAACTCAACATTCAATTTAAGGTGAGCAAGATAGCCATAGTCAAATGACTCGATCAATTTCCAATTCATTGAATATATTTAATCATATCATCAATAACTACAGATTTTTACAAAGCACGGGGCTGCAAAACATCCAATTTGTCCTCTTAATTACCTTCATCACAAAAATTTACACCTATCTCTAGTTAATGGGTCCCACATTTCCTCCAAAGAATAGTGGAACTGAAATTTCCTAAAAAGAGTAGTTGGCCTCTAACAACAAAATAAACGCATGTTCACTAATAAAAAGAACGCAGATACAACAAATAAATAATTAAAAAGATAAATCTTTTCTTCGTAAGAAGAAAGAAAACAAGGTCTTCTATCCACTTTTCTCTAACATCTCTTCAATCGCTTCCCTTCTAAGACAACCACCGTCATTTCAATAGGTCCTTCTGATCATTTTTATGTCTAAGCTAGTGTTCAACATTTTGATCACAATAAATCATCCAATAAATCTTAGTTAAGAGTTCGAGATTAGATTCATTGTTAATTACTCTGACACATAAGTTCTTATAGGTAAATGGTTACACTTAGTTTCTATTACAACAACATACTTTACATGAAAGCTTCCCCAATCCAAAAGCCATTGTCGCATGCTCGTGCAAACATGGTTAAATACATCTTGTGATGAGCAATGGATATACTTTTAACAAACTCTTAATGCATTTAAATAACTAAGTTATCAAGAATAGCAATGTCAATTGTTCTTGAGAAGAATAGCCAACAACTCAATAGTTCAGTTATCAAGATCAGTGATTTAACCTAAATGACAAAAAAGGCTCTGCCAGAGAAGGTAACATCAAAATTTTACTTAAGAAGATGAAGATTATTTGTGCATTGTAGTTTGAGGAAAAGAATAAGGGAATTTATTTTGATTCAAATTAATCCACAAATAAGAAATGTCGAGAAAACTCACGCAAGAAAGAAAAATACATCACACAAAAATTTAGAGTGGTTCAACCTTGCAAACCTATGTCCACTATGAGTGAGCTATTTAATTTTTATTATTCTCCAAAGATTTTAGAGAATAATAAATAAAAGCAAAGAGAGTTGGAGATTCAAAAATAAAAAAAGAACCTTCCTTCACATTTCAGATCATGTGTTTCTAGTTAATACTTGACTTTTGGACAGTGGCAGCTACTGTGTCTATAATACAAATATTTGGAAGTTGGTCATAAATGTGAGAACTTTGATCTTTGTTCCTCGTATTATTATAGAAATTGAAATTTTCTCTAATGGAGAAACATACAAGGATAATGCATTGTGGCTAATGATTCGATTTCACATTCAATTTATATCATGATGCTGAAGATAAAATACTCCTAAGAAGATTTAATTCTTGAGTTGGACTTCTCCAAAGGTGAACCCCTTGTGAATTTCACCCAAGGTGCAAGATGTTTCATGCATCAAGGAGCAGGCTTCTAACGAGCTGTCCATTTTTAGAAAAGGTTGTCTGAGCTGTTAGGACATGTACAAGGCTGAGATCTAATCTTGATATTATATCATTTTTGAGAATTAATAATGGCTTGAAAAAGTTTGACGCGATAAACTTTTCAGTAAATAAATTTTTCAATAGATGCAAGTGCAGCTCCAAGATTTTATTTAGAAATATCTATAAATAATCAAAAGCAAGTGCAGCTCACAAGTGCACAAAGTACATGTAACACTAGCCACCTAGGGCTATCAAAAAAAGCTTGTCGTTAACGAACAACTAGTGTTCAAATCATTTGTTAAGTAAGCAAGCTAAACAAGAACAATTTTTTTAAGCTCGAATTATAAGCGAGCTGAACACAAACAACCCTTTGTTTGATCGTGTTCAGCTCGTTTTAGTCCAAAATAAAAGAATTATATATATTAATTATATTACATAGATTTATATCTAAGTTTAAATAACCATAGCACGTGTGGTCATATAGTTTTGTGCTTTCTAATGCATAGAAATGGTGCAGGTTCAAATTCAACCCCTTGCATTTATTTTTCTAATTAATTTAAACAAGTCAATTTCGAGTAGAACAAAAACAAGAATATGTAAATTGAGCTAAACAAGAACACATTGTTCACAAGAAATTCCAAACACAAGCCAATTTCAAACAAAATTAATTTCAAACGAGTTGATCAAGAGCTAAGCCTTAGCTCGCTCAAGCTCGGCTCATTTACAACCCTAATACCCACCAATGGATTTTACCTTCAATAATAGCTCTGGAAATAATGTTAGTGTGATTGTCCATAATTTTTACAATTAATATGTCGGTTGTGAATCCCGAAGATAAGTGTAAAGAAAAAAGAATCTAAAGATGAATTATGATATGAAGTATTGGGTATTTGCTTACATAATCAAATCAATAATCTTACTTGGTTTATTAAGTTTGCTTGTTTAAGCATTGGTTTAATTATTTTTGTAATTTTGACCTTTTTTTATGTTTTAGCTGTTATTTTTTAAAATTGATTAAAAAAATAAAGCATAATCGATTTAATATATATCATACATAATATATACTAACTAAATGCTGATTCCATATTTTCCTTGATGTTTAGGTGTGACCTTCATTGGATTGCAAATAATTTTGATTAGCTATAATGAAATCCTACATATTAATTTATGATATGATGACAGTAATATGAGGTTGACTACTTAATTTGAAAAATATGTATATTTTTAATCCGCTCTATAAATTTTATTTTAATCCCTCCCAAAATATTTATTTTAAACTCAATTCATCCATAATGAAACTAAACTCAAACCTATCAAACTAAAATTTGATCAAGTTAGAAAATATCAATCAAGCTAAAATTCAAGTTAGTTTGGTTGGCTAAACTTTTTCGTATTTTAGGTCAAAAATCTATTGGCCCAGCTCATCCGTAATCTCAAATGGATCATCATTGGAATTATTAGAGCCAAATAACAAGAGGACCAAGCCGCAAATAACACAATAAAAAAAATCACAGGAGGTGATCACTAAGTAAGAGGTAAGCCGTGTGTGGAGTGCCAAATAGAAGACGTGAGGGAAATATCCAAAAATATCGCATGAAGACCTATAGATGTTGTAAGGGCCATTTGCAGGCATAACACACAATGATTTTGTATTTACATATCAAAAACATAAAGTTTCATATTTACATACAAAACTCAAATCTTTAATATCACATCAAGAAAATCTCTATTACTTACTTTTTAAAAGTGAAATACACAATTTCATGCTCAAGTTTGTTAAAAAAAGTAAATATAAGTTTAGGCAGTTGATATGTGAATAGATAAGAATTGTGTGCTATGTATGTAAATTTCCCTAAATATAACGTTGCTATAAAACAAAGAGCCATAAAAGTGGTCTTTCATTTCAGATCCATAGAACAAGTCCCCATTTCAAGAAGAGGAAGTTACAAAAGACCTAGGAACATTGCAAGCAAGCTTTATACGAAAAAGCTAATTTATTCCATAAAAAACCCAACTTATGTTCTAAAATTGATCTAAGAACCAACAATTCTGCAACTGCAAGGGCTATCATATCAAATTTGAAGTAAATGATGTGAAAATAAAAACAGAATAAAAAATCTTCAATAAATTGGTGAACCAACTTCTAAAGAATGGTCAATCACATTTCTTCTACTTTAAATGGAGCACAATGTATTACTAATTTAAATTCATTCATACTTTGATATAAAGAATAATAAACAGAGCATCTGCTTTCCTCTGGCATAGAATTCCAAACACGTTTTGCTATGCTTCATCTTCAAAAATAGCACTTCACTTCTATCAAAATAAATAAATGAATGAAGTACGCTTAAGCTTCATTTTGCTCGTTGAAGCTCGTTATATAATGAAAACAGCAGAGAAAACTAACCCTTATGCCCAGAAGCTTGGTTCAAACACATTCTATGCTTTGCTGGCACACCAATAGATGAAACACAGAACCTGCACAAGAAATGAAATCAAGCAGCAGGAATAGAAATATAAGTATTACGAGAAAGCATGAGAGTTGAAAGCCTTCTATACCTTATAGTGTTAACTATCATATGTATATATATATATACATAGGTTGGTAGAAGACGGGGAATATTGCAGTGATGGTAAAGACAAGGTCCAGGCCGTTGGTGGTAAAGGCAAGGTTCAGACGGGTATTGGAGAGGCTTATGCCTATTAAGAAAGGTGGTTGACCGTAAAGGCAAGGTCCAGGCAGATGATGGTAAGGTATTGGAGTGATCCGATTAGATAGCGATAGAATTGAGGATTTGAGAGAGGAAGGTCTGAAGGTGATGGTATGGACCAGTATGGTGGTTTTTGTGGAGATTGGTGCAGGTGCCAGCTTGCAATGGAGCAGACATTCTCTGCTAAGGATACTACTGGGGTAGTGTGCTTGGACAGGTGAAGGCCCTTGGCATGTTTGTATATATTAATGCCAATGAATTGGGAGGTAGGACCAAGGTTCCTCATGTGGAGTTGTTGATGTAGTGTAGTGATGGTAGAGTTAATAACGCCTAGATTGCTGTCGATGATTAAGAGTTTATCGACATAAATTAGACGGTAGATGTGTAGAGTTGTTTATGTAGAGAAAGAGAGATGGATCAACTAAGCTTTGGTGAAAGCAGAGAGTCTAAAGATGATTGGTAAGGGTAATGTTTTATGGCGTGGAGTTTGCTTAAGGTCATAAAGAGCGTTGTGAAGTTCACAAACATAGGTGGCTTTGTTGGATCAATGAAAGCCTTTTGGTTGAATCATGTAGACAATTTCTTGAAGAGAACCGTGAAGAAAAGCACTAGAACATCCAATTGAGTCACTGGCCAGTTGAGGTAGGTGGAAATGACAATGAAGATACTAAATTGTCCTCATTTTTACAGCGGAACTGAATGTTTTAGCATAATTGATGTTGTATTCTTGCTTGTAGCATTGGGCGAAGAGGCCAGGTTTATGTCAAGCTATGGAAAAGTATGGATTGAATTTCAACTTGAAGATCCAACAGCAGTTGAGGGCACTCTAATTAGAACAAGGAACGAGAGTCCGAGTTCTTTGTTGTTGGAGAGCTTGAAATTCCTTGGATATGGCACGACGCCAGCATTCGTGCTAAGCAGCAGAGGAGAAGGATGATGGGGCGGCTGGAGTGGTAAGAGTGAAGCGAGATCCAAAATCTATTTAGGTTTAGATATACCTGTTTTAGAGCGAGTGATCATAGGGTGTATGGGTTGAAGTTCTGTGGTTTGATTTTATGGTTAAAACTAATGTTCAAACAAGATTTTAAAATTTGAGTATCAAATTTTAATAACCAGCTTCAGCATATCTAACACAGTTCAGTCGGTCCACTATTTAGGATCCTAACAGACACTGCTGCAATATTCTCCGTCTCCTACCAACATATGCGCGCGCGCGCGCGTGTTTGTGTGACAGTTAATAGAATCATGCTACATAGGTTTTTCAGCTCTCATACCTTCCGGTAATACTTCTTCTTCTCCTATTCTCATTGTATGCAGGTTGTGTTTCATCTCGGTATCAGAGCCTCCTCTAGCTCTCCGGCAAGCTCTCCCGTGGCTTCAGATCAGAATTACGCATAAGCTTCATTTCAGTTTTTATATCTTGAAAACAGCAGAGAAAACTAGCACTTATGCCCAGACTCTTGGGTCAAACACGTTCTGCGTTTCGCTGGTACGCCAAAGTCGATCTTCTTAGCCACAATTTCAGTTTTTCTGCAATGCAATCCATTTAGATTCAAAAGAAGCACAATCCCATCAAAAATACAATTAAAACCCTAAAACTCCAGAAAGATCAAGAACCAACATTCTCAATCGCGCTCTCTCCCAAGCCTGGACCAGAATCAATACCAAGCTGTAATTAGCATCGAGGGCATCGCTTCCAGGCGAGAGTAAAGTGAAATTCCGTCATTTATCGCCGTTGAAAACGGAATGGATTCCAAAGAAGAAGGTAGTACATGGAAGATTTGACCGAAGAAAGGGGAGCAACTTCGTGAAGAAGAAAGAGTCAGTCCCGAATTTATCGGCGCTGCGCCGTCAAGCGTTGAAAATGCGCTCCCCGTCCCTACGGCGAAAGTCAATTCTTGGTTTTGTCTGCTAGTGATGTACCCGGATTTTATCATAATAGGCTTAGCTGATGTTTTAAGGGAGAAGGGAGATTTGCATGTATACCACTTATTTCTTATCTATTTACATATTAAACACAAATATTATTTTTCTTACATATTTGTAATTTAATATGTGCATGAATATATGTAATTCATTCTTCTTAAGTCAAGATATGTGAAATGAAAATTTTTAATTGATATAAATAAAATGGAAAAAATTTTATGTTTAAATGTGTAAATCAATAATTATATAAGTTATATACATTTATATATAAATTTTAATTACCGCTTCTTGTGTGGTCATGTGGTTTTGTGCATTTTATTGTAAAGAAATGTTTTATGTTTGAATCCAACACCCTACATCTGTCTTTTTAATTAATTTAATTAAGCTAATTCGAGCCGAACACGAGCTGAAAACGAAAAAGAATATTCATGACAAACACGAACAGACTTTTTCGAGTCATTTTGAACACGAGCTAATTTCAAAAAGAAAATTTTATTAATGAGCCTAACACTAACGCACAATCAGCTCGCTCAAGTTCAACTCATTTACGCTCTTAATTAAAATAATAATTTTATTAAATTTTCTTATGTCGAATTGATATCACCCCATAAATTCTAAATTGTGTTTATAAACATTCTTTTTTTCTATTGTCAATCACTATCCCATTTATTTTATCTTATTATTTTATTTTTTAAAATATATTTAAATAATATAATTTCTATATGTTTTTAATTTAAACGTTTAAAAATAAATAAATTTGCTTTTAAAATTATTAAAAATATCTAAAAATATTTCAAGTATTTTAAATATATATATATATCTATCAAACATTTTTAAATTTAAATCATAATACAGAAGATTTGGGTTGTATAAATAAAAAACTAAAGTTTTTGATTTCTAATATGTAAATACATAAGAATTGGGTGGCATGTATGTAAATAGTTATAATATCTAATTTAGGAAGCTCCAATGGCAAAAAGGGCCAAAAAAAAGCTTTACTTTCTTTGAACAAAATATTGTTTAGTTCGCCGGCCGAAAGGGGCGAAAAAATTTATTGGAAAAATATAATTTCAAAAAAGAAAAAGGATAAATACGAATTTAAAGAAAAACAACGCAGGAAGCCTCTCTTATATCAAAGCCAGGTTTCGATCCTGGGACCTGTGGGTTATGGGCCCACCACGCTTCCGCTGCGCCACTTTGATTTTGTGAATATGAGGTGAAAATTTAATATATTTAATACAAAAAACTGATAATTTTTTTTTAATATTTATAAATAGAACACATATATTATATTTTTGAACTATCAAATTAATATATATTCAATAAAATATCAAATGTCATGAAAAATCCGAACCAATAATATCATGACCAGTAAATGCTTCCATTTAATTATTCAAAAAAATTCAATTAGGTGTTTGATTTGTAAATAGCAATACTTATTAGGGCACCCAAAACAATGTTATTTGCAAATCAAGCACCATCCTTCATACAATTTTCAAATTATCAGATGGCCAAATCATATTTTTATTTTTATCAAATTAATAATGATTCGATCATGACGCACGTAACTGCATCGGTTTAATTGTTCAAAAAATCACGTAGATACTTAATTTTTTTTATTTTTTATTTGCTAAAAGCTAACAAGACAAACTTTATACCTTGAAGTGTTGGGTAATGTGAAACTCGGTCCACCTTAATTTAATTAACTGTTGTTAATTAGTTTTCTAATTAAGAATCCTAGTTGTCGCTCATCTACCTTCCTATATACCGCTCACCTACCTCCCACTTACTGTTCTCCTGATTTTTATAAATAGGCTCTTATGGTTTCTCATAAAAAAGCCAAGCAAAGCAAAATCAGACCAAGTCAAGTCCTCTAAGAGAGAAAAAGAGGAAGAGAAAGAGAGTGGATGGGAGAGAATAAAATAGAGATTTTCTTGTTGAGGTCGAGACGCTCGACGGCGCAATTCTCCGAAGAAATAAAATTTTCTGCAATTTCGTTGATGTAGGAAAATTTGCAGAACCACATAAATATGTGCCGCTCTTGTGTTTTTTTTTTCTGCATGTAATTTTTCTCTTTTCATTTTTTATTTTATTGTCATCTTTTTTCACAACATGAAGATAATAAAAAAAAGGTGTTGCCTACCGATAGCTATCATTTTCAACCTTTTTTGCCTGCAGGCAGTTTTGTCCCACTTAGTAGCTGGCCCATCACAAATAAACTTAGAAGTCTATTGTTTACAGCCATGATTTGGCCCTTGCAAATCTGTCTCATTGCGACAGTTATGTACAGATCTTATAATAATATTATCAATCAAATTTAATATTAAACAAACTGCGTTAAATTATTTATTTTAATATCTATATTAAACGAAAGTTTAATAGTTGAATTAAACATAATTATTTGCACCAAAAAATTCATTATGTTTTGCAATTGGATCAAGCTGGGATTTCGGATAGATAACTTTTTCCAATTAAGCTTGACTTAATTCTTACTTAAATTAATCATTAAAAGTTAACTGGAATGATTAAGTATTAAAAATAATAATTAATGTTAAATTTATAGCCATAGAGTTGGGCTAAATTTATATAATGTTTTTAATTAATTTGAAATAATTAGTACTACTTACCAAATATTTCAGAACCATGATAAATATCACATGTATCAAGAATAAAACATTTTATATTTTGGGAAATTTAATTACATGCCTCGCAAATCATTTTGTACATGACATATCTCTTGGATCTTCTTATGTGTAGGGTCGGCAAAAGAAAGATGGTATAAAACTCGAAAAAGGTTTCAGAGGTTATGTGTTGAACTCGAGCCTCCGAAAAACCGGAATATCAGGGGCTCATAGGAGAAGCTAAAATATTTTTTGAAAGATCGAGAGAAGGCTTCTCTCTCTTAGCTTGACTATCCTTTTATACAATGATGAATTTTTTTTAATAAAAAAAAATAGTATTATGCCACTCTTATCCACAGTGTCTTAATGAAAATACTGATATATAGAAGTCTGACAACACTTTTAAAAATGGAAAGACATTTGTCGTCCTTAATGGTAATGATGACCATCTCCACTATTCGTATCTCCCTAAGCAAAATACACTGCCCCCCATGAGTAAAAGAAATGAGTCCAACCACTTCGAAAGATGACATCAATTCAACAACTTTCTAAAAGTAGGCTCAATTCAACCACTTTTAAATAAGGGGCTCAATTCAGTCCATCAAACAAATGAGCTTGGTTCAGCCACTTCGAAAGGTTGGCTTAGCTCAACTGATGTGCCATTAACCTACGCATGAAAATGAGGATTTCAATTTTAAAAAGTTAGTAGTACAAGTATTCTCTTAATGTTGTTTTAAGGATTAGAGTGTTATGTGTGTAAATATAAAATCTCTGGTCTTAGATATGTAAATACATGAAAATTGTGTGGTATGTATGAAAGAAAACAATACTGTTACAGTACATAAGAGACAACCCCTAAACTCAGAAAAGAAAAAACTAATACAAAAAACAGCATGCAAAGAAAAAAGAAGCAAATATAACTAAATTACAAATCGATCACATCAAAAACAGGGAAAAGAAAGACGATTTAAGATAGTCTGACAATTTAGTTCTGAAAGCTCAATAATTGTTCTAATTATTAAAAAAAGCAACAGTTTGAAAAGACGATTTTCTTATTTCGTGTTCAATCATTATAAATTAAGTTTATTAACAGGAAGAACAATTTTAATAAAGCGACTTCAAATGGTTTATGTTTATGCCTCGAGATTCATGTCACAGCGGTCATTCTGCAGTGAGGTTTGTGGGAGGTCTCAATCTTCAGAAAAATTAGTACATCAGGATTCTGTATGCAGAGCTATTTACAGAGTTCAATCTCGTGCTGACATGTGGAAAATTGACCTACCTATATAAAAAATAAAAAAATAATGAAAACACGCGAACCGGTCTGACCGATAAGTATAGAAATATTTCATCGCATAAAAATATTCTCCCACGTTTTTCTGAATATTTTGTGAGTTATTCATGTGTTATTTTTGTGTTATTGATTTGTTATTCAGAATAACATTAGAAAATATTCCTATAACACGACACAAGGATAAATAACACAAAAAATATTTGCTTAGACTCTTTAACTAATCGGTAAGGTCGGGCCACGCGTTTTTTTTAATTTAATTTAATTTTTTTTATGTAGATGAGCCGGCATTACACGTATCAGTACGAGACTGGACTCCGGATGTAATAATTTTCCCCTAAGCTTTGAATGCTTCAATTGTTTTGTTATCTTTGTAAATACAAAGATAAGGTTAGTGAAGATTTGTCAAAATAAAAAAAAATTAAGGATTTACATATATACCACTCAATTTCTACGTATTTACATATCTATCACCCAAACTTTAATGTTTTTACGAAAATGTATATTTCATTTTTTAAAAAAAAGTTAAAATGATGGCATATTTTGGGACATGCAAGATTTGGATGGTATAAATGTAAAAAAGCAAAGTTGAGATGTTGGATATGAAAATACATAAGAAATGCGTGGTATGTATGTAAATGCCCCAATAAATTAAAAGCTATTTTAGCAGTCATATTTACAAGTCATCAAATCATTTCAATTAGGATCTTTCATCAACGAAAAGAATTTCGCTCCAACATAACTTATAGAAGACAAGTAACTCTCTTCTACAATCTTCAAGCAATGAGTAGAACAATTTGTCTTTAGCCCACTGGCAATTTGGTCATGCACGACTTGTGAAACTGACTTGGTATTGTTCTAAATCATTGGATACAATATATATGTATGTATGTATGTATACATATTATGGGACACACATTTGTATGTGAACTACAACTAAGAAATAGAGTGCGAAATGAGGCACAAAATAAAATAAAAAGGTGTAAGAAATTAGGTATTTTTTTCTAACATTAGAAATCCCCCCTCTACATTCTACATTTCTCTATTTTTATAGAGGACTAAAGATAACGTGAAATGACAATTACATCTTTTTTGCCTTTTGATCGGTCTACCCCTTAAAGATCCATAGGAGATCCTTTCAAGGGCATTTGCACACACACAAGCACACGCACATATATAGTGCTTATGACCGAAAAGTGGCTATGGTTTTTTTTTTTAAAGTTGCCCTTTCTATACTTTAGAATGTTTTGTTGGTGTGTTTGTGAGTAAGGTCATTGAAAGCAAATCAGATGTTGAATTGGGTTGAATGTGGGTTTGAAGTAGATGTTATAATAAATATTTAAAATATTTTAATATTATTTAAATGGGGTAACAATGATGCAATGAGTATATTTTTTTAGGTTTAATATACAATACTCAAATTTAGGATGATTTAGTGTTGAAAATATTGAGACATAGTTACTGGAATCAATGCACTATCTTCGAGAACTTCGAGGTGCTTCATTAAATGACGTATTGGGTGATACTTTGCTTTAATCGTGCTTCGTTGTTTCGCAATGCATGCGGTGATTCTACAATGTATGTAGTGACTCCGTAAGTGATTTCACTGTAAGGAGAAGGCGGCGGCCGATAGTGATCGACGATGACCGATGAGCGGTGTTTGACAGTGGTCGGCGATTGCAAGAGTGGGAGGAGTTCATCGTAATTTCAGTGTAGAAACGTTGCTAGACTTCAACAACTCATTTTGCAAGTTGCAATCTTCTTATGGCTCAAGATCTAAGTCACATCTCAGGAGGAGAAGCCTCTTTGCAGGTTCTGTGACTTGTGAGCTCTATTTATATAATATAGGAGAAGTCTCTGTGCAAATAAGGAAAGAATTCATGCAACTCTATCGAATGACTCACATAGATTCTATTGATCGGACATTGTTCAATGAATATTTGAGTGTCTTAATGATAACAAAATTGAGCGATATTAAGCTCATTAGATTATTATGGCCGAGGAGCTCAATTAACTATAAGCTTGTTAGGTTTAGAATATGTTTGATCTTGCAATTATGTAGTAAACTTCCAATGATGGTTTAATGGCTTGATTTTACTCGGAATGGACCAATTTTTGTATTTTTGGCTCCGTGTCATCTAGCAGGTCACATTGATTATAAATTTGCTTAAATTTGAGTTTTAGATGATTTGTAATTGAAGTTTAAATATTCCTTACTCAAAAAATTATGTCAAGATTCATGTCAGTTGATATAATTTTGTTTATGACGTATCAATTTGTATCTTTGCTAATAGAAATTTTCCTTAATAATAAGTACTAAGGATGAGTGTTTTTATTTGGTGTCCTTTTTAAATTTTGATGAACGAATTGGAAATCAAATATAAATGTTCAGTTTATGATAGGGAAGTGAACATGTCAAGTGTAAGGATTGAACAAGGTCTCCTTAAAACCTAGCCTCCTTGAATCAAACCTTCTTAATCATAAAATACCTACTTGACCTTGACTACCTCTATCTTAACTATTGCGTTGATCACATGATCTAATTCTCATGCTTATCACCACCTTTGCAAGTGATTTAAGAACCAAGAACTAGAACATTGTGTCATTTTTTCTGCTTCGCAACCGCTAAATCTCCTCAACTACAGAGCATTTTTGTTTCTTCTTCCTCCCAAATTCTAATCGTCACTTCTCCCTTTTACGCCATTGATCGATAATTGTCCATCTTATTTCATATATGCTTTTTCATTGATCGAACAAAATCAACGAGTCGTCATTATCTCCTCCCTCTATTTCGTCTCATTTGTCCTCCAATCCTAATGCATATGAAGCATATAATAACTTGATAAGTAGTTCTTTTAATTGAAAATTTTTGATTGATTATATTAGCTTATGTGCATGTTAAATTAACTAGATCATATATAAATTTATTTTTTGCTCTTGAAGTAGAAAATTATAATTGAATTTTGTTAGCATAAGTTAAGTCATTGTGATAATGACAATTGATTCAATTAAACTTTAGGCTATTTATTTAATTTAGGTTGCACTTTCCTTGGTTTTGATTTTCTATTTATATGATTAATCGATGATTCTTGTATATAAGGTCTCTACCTGTGCAATTTAGTGAATTTGTTCTTAGTTAAGTTTGGAATATCATATCTGTCACATTGAGATTAGGGCTGTCAAAACGTCTCGTTGTTCGCGAACAGCTCGTGTTCGGCTCGTTAAAAAGCTCGTGTTCGGCTCGTTAATTTCGTTCGATAAGTTAACGAGTCGGACACGAACTAAGATGTGTTCGTTCGTGTTCGGCTCGTTTTGGCTCGAAATACTACTCATCAAGTTTATATATATATTAGTATTTTAAAAACATCTAGTTGACTGCAAGACTACAAAGATTTATAATCAGTTAAAATATTGATTAAGAAAATAGAATAAAAATTATTAAACTAGATTCAAATGATGTTTTAATATAAATAATAATTTTTAAATCTTGTTCAAACTTTTATTTTCTTATGACTACATGATTAGGGTTGTTAAAAAGACTTTTTGTTCGTGAACAGCTCGTGTTCGGCTCGTTAAGCAAACAAGCCGAACACGAACACACTTTTTGAGCTCGAAATATAAACGAGCCGAACACGAGCTGAGCATGGCTCGCTCGTGTTCGGCTCGTTTACACCCCTAATTGAGATTAGTAATTTTTATTTATCATATTCTTCTTTGTTAGGAGAACTGCCATCATAACTTGTGTTATATTCCTAAATATTTCTATAGAACTGTCTATCTTAATTTTATTACTTATTTATTGCTAATACATGTCTTATACTTATTTGCTAATACATGCCTTGATGTGCCTTGATACATTACTTCATAAATTCATACACTTTAAATTGATTCATGTTACTATAATATTTATTTTTCATACATGTTACTATTATTAAATGTATTTATTTATTCCATAATTCATGTCTTGATATGTAAATATCAATTTTTATATTAATAATAAAACTTATGCTAATTAGTTGCTTGTAATATGTGAAATGTGCATGCTATTATAATAATATTTATGTCAATATTATGCTCTTTTATGAATGGCTAATCAAATTACATGCAAACAGATGCTGTCAAGTAAGGATAAGTGACTAATAAGTCATGCACAATCATATATAAATATACCTTATGATGTGACATATATAAATATATATATATAGAAATACATTATGAAATTAAACATATACATGATTATCAATATAATCGTACCAAAGACTTTTATAACATGCAACTTTCTTTATTGTTTCAACATCACAATAACTTCAATAATCAGATAAAATTAACTATACTAATAATATATTATAATCATCCTTCATTTGCCATTCATAATGCATAACCTAATGCATTGTCATTTATATTTTATAATGGTGATTACTAGTTGTATTTAATTCACATAATAAGCTATCTAAGTGGGTTGGACGCCATCACTTGATAGCAGTTAATGTCTTTTAAGTCTTCAGTTTAATGTTTAGATAAGTATTTTAGAGTTTACGATAGGGTGATGAAAGATTGGAGAGTATGTGTCGGCTGACGAATTAAATAAAATACGAATTAAATTTTCGTATTTTATATTTAGTGGTGTAACATGAAACAAATGCAATGAAATACAAATTTAAGATGACATATATCAACATTAAAATTTAGATGTTGGACATGTAAATACATAGGAACTAAGTGGTATGTAACTAAATATTCCAAAAAATAATTTATATTTACACAAAAAAAAAAGGAATAAAAAAATCATGATGTCATTTGCGCAATGAAAATAAAAAATGAAAAAAAAAACCGCGCGCTGGCGCGATCTTCGCATTTTTGCTCGCATGTGCGAGAGTTAGCCCGTCGCACGCTTGACATTGGCTGCCCGTTTATGCTGCCCAAACTGCCCGTTCTCCTCTACCAGGTACACATTTCTCCCTTTGCCGTCTTGCGTGGTCGCTCCAATAAGGCAATAAGCTTCTCTCTCTTCTCACAGATCGCGGTTTCCGCGACCCAAATCTCTCTGAAAATCTCTTCTTTTTCGCCTTTCGTGTTCTTGCCCGTTCTCTCGATTGCTCGATTCGATTCGATAGGTCGTCGGCGAGTCGTCGGTGGCCGCTTTGCGAATTAGGGTTTCGGCGTTTTTGATCGGCTGATGTGCGTGAACGCGGCGGATCTAGGGTTTCGCGGATCGGTATAGAGGTAGCAGGTGGGTGCCTAGGGTTTATTGGTTCTGTCATCGGGGACAAGGGGATTTGTTTAAAGGTGGGGAATTGATGTGTCTCGCACGGGGAGGACGAGGGATCGGAACCAACAACGGTGGGGAAGATGCAAGGCTATGCATGGGCGGCAAGGTGAAGAGAGGAAACGGAGGCAGCACATGTGGTCGGTCCCTGCGCCCGGTACAGCAGCAGCAGTAGAGAAACCGGCTGTGATTATACAGCCACCAGCTCCGGCGGCAAATTTGGTTCAGACCTCTGCAGATTCTTTCTTGAAGGTAATATTCCTTCCTCCGGCCTTGATTAGGCTTGGGGATACAGGCCTCTAGTAGTCGGAGGAACTTAATTTGCAGACGGAGGTAGCATGTAAAGGGGATTATTGCTTTTTTTCTGTTTTTGAGGTTGTTTTCGGATTGAAGGACTGATTTGGTCTTTGGATTTGTTTGTCTGTTCATGTGACTTAGTTGTGTGGACTATTGATTGTTTTCTGGGGGTTTTTCCGTATGTTCCGCTGATTTAGGGCACTTCCTTTGTGTGTCATGTAGGATCGGATCCTCGATGGATGTATCTCTTTTCACAGTCGTTTGCCGTGGAATTTTGTACCGTGGTGAACAGTGGGTCCATTTTTTACTTGTTTTGATTCTCATTGTTCCTATTTTTCTTTACAGCTTTAGGGTAAAACCATGAATTGCTTGTTAGGAGGATGAATTAGCTTATATATTGTATTCTCTCTTGATTGCATAGCTACTATTTCTTCCTAGGCTTTTCATGATCGTCTGGTTTATTGATAGCCTACCTTTTTAGCATAATAATGTTATTGATTAAGACACTGTGCCTGTGGACAGACAATATATATTTCAAGCAAATGAGTGCCTTTTATTGCTTTAATTTTGTACAATCGTGGTGAACTATCTTATTAAGTTTCAGAGTTCATTTTTGGCACTCTTTCCTATAGGTGTTTGACTGGGAATTTTGTATGATTATAGAGGGAAACTTTGCCTTCCACTTTTTGGACGACATGTCAGTTTTATTCTTTTAACCTAATGCTCATTTCTTGGCAGTATAATGATATATATGTTTTACTATGGCCTAGTTAAAATGCATATCATTTTTTGTAATAAATTTGGTATTAATTTTTGACGCACTAGAACTCAACGGCTGACAAGATATTTCTCCACCAAAATGAATTCTTGGCATTGCTATAAATTTAATGTAGGTTGGCAAACCCTTTCAATAAAATTCACAATTAACCATTTTGACACCATGTATTCTTTGTCAATATCGTCTTCATTAGCCTTATTGCGGCCATAAATGATATACAATTGGATAATTTTGATTCAAACAATCTCTGAAACAACTTTATGCTGTTTTATTGTGCTTGTATTAGCTTGATTTATCGTCATCATGTGATATTTTTTTAATTTGTATGGTAATATGAGGAGTTTGATCTTATTTTCCAATCCTTTGTTTTCTAAATTAATGCTCTGTTGCAAGTGTTATGGTAAGCTTTTTACTAATTCTTGCAGAACTAGCTTGTTCTGCAAGAATTTACAGTTATATGCTTTCCTTTAGTCTTCATCCTTCTTTGAAGCCGGTTTCTGTTTTCTTTTTGTTTTCCGTTAACTTTGTATAAGCGAAACCATTTTTCCCCCTTAAGAACCATACTCTGCGGCCTTGGAAGTACATGGGCTTGCTTATAATTTATTTAATTAACAATGGTTCCAATTGCATGTTATTTAGTGCCGAATTTTGCTAATGAAAGTATATTTGTATAAGATTGTTGCATTCAGGATTTAGCACCTTTATTTCTTTCTTTACTATTATTCATAATATTTGTGTGATTCTGAGGATTCATAATATCCCTGTTGCACATTGCATGTTTGCTTTGGAGAATTTGCATATTTTGCAGGCTTAAATGAACATTTTTGTTTTCATATTTTTTTAAATGGGTGTTTAATCTCAGTTAAATGTTATCTATTTCTTGTATTTCAGATAGAGAAGATTGGTGTATAGAAAATTTTATGGTTCTGGATGCCTCATCTTTCACATTTTATAATGTAGTCTATTAGAGAATGTGCAGAATTGGAGACTTTTTCAAAAAAAAAAATGCATTATTCTCATTTACTTATCTTATTTCAAGGTTCCTGTGCTTCAAATTTCTGATTTTTATTTGTGCCCTTGGTATACTTGAAAATACTTTGATTTTATATGATCATGAATATTAGAGGAAATTTCCTTATTTTTGCTTTTTATTTTTTACTATTATTATGCTTATTTTCGTTTAATTATTTTTTGGAAGAAGTGATGAATTTTTTAAGTCATGGAATAGATAAACCCTATTTTCTTATCTTCCTTTCTGCTGTGTTTGGGCATTTTTTTTCTTAGCCAGTAGGTCATTTTTTAAAATGGCTGTCTAGTTGATGGCTTGATAGTTTAAGTTGCGGGCCAAGAGTGTATAATATTCTAATGCTTTTTAACTCTATGCAGCAATTCAAATCTGTCAATATGAGCATGTTTGGATCTATCAAATGCAAAACTTAGGCAGTGTTTGGCTGCATCCCAGATTTACATTAAGTAGGACTTAGTAAATCCGATAAATCCATATTTATCAAATCCTTAGTTTGACGGAGAAATGCTTGCGAGCCAAAACTCTTAAATTTGTTCAGATATACGTCGGCAATTAGATGAAACCAGCGAGTATTCGATTTAATGGAGCGCAGAATTTAAATTTCATATTTTTAGTGTTTGGCTGGATTTACGTTAAATTCATGGTTAAAATTAGTTAAAAGTATGCCACCAAGCACCTCCTTAAGAGTGAGAAAAAAAGTGTTCTATGCTATAGGAGGAGTGTTTTTCTGCGTGCTGTTATGTTTCCTAGATACCGATGCTTGTTTATCACTGTATAATTTTGGTGAAAAGATTTTCTGATTCAGCACTTCTTTGCTCAAAGCATTTTAACTGTAATGCAAGCTTTCAAACGATGAGAGATTTCTCTGATGTTTTTTAATACATTACCGATGCCATTCTAAGGCTTTCTTAGTAGGATTGTTAATTGGCTTGCCTGAGACTGATTTAATCCTCATATTTATTTATTTTTTGGAAATCCCGTATGGTAATGTAGGCTTTTCAGTTCATAATTAGCAATTTACATGTTTTCTTTGAAGTAGCTATTTTACTATTTGTAACTGAAAACTAGAAAGTATTAATGATCGATACAATTTAAAGAAAAATAGATGCAAACTGAGATCAGGGCGATTGTCTATTCAATCCTATTCATTGAAGTGAAATCATTGTTCATGCTTTTTTGATTTCCTCATGTTTGGAATATACTTCATGGCCATTGTTATGTTTTATTTTATTTTTTTAATTTTTTACTTTTTATCTTTATGTCTTGATCACTTCAGTCTTCTGGCATAAATGATTTATTAAGGTTGATAGCGGAAATCAGCATTAGAAACTAGCAGATATTGTTCTATTGTTCGTGTAAGGAAGGATTTTTGGCGTTTATAGTCTTTAGTTTTTTCATTAGTAGATATTGAAGTACTGCAGTTTATATTTCTGCGTTGTCTATGATTTGTGCCTCACAGTAAATGCTCAAATTTTACTGGATTTTTACTGTCTTAAATATTAGTTAATGGATGTAAACTTCCGGTTAAGATAATATTTTCAACAAATATCTTAGAAGCAATTGATTAAAATCAATATTAGCTTTCTAGCTTGATAAACCATATTTTGCTTCTATCATGTCCTTTTATATTTTTATATTATTCTTTTTTATTGTATTTTATTGTTTAAATTTTTATAAATATAGTTTGTTGATTGCTTATTTAGTCAGCGCTTTATGCAATTAATGTAAATGTTTCTTTAATTAGCAGGACGGTAGAAAAGTTCAAGTAGGTGATTGTGCACTTTTCCAGGCAGGCAATGCTCCACCTTTTATTGGAATTATACGATGGTTTTCGACTGACAAAGAGGCTTATTTCAAATTATGTGTAAATTGGCTTTACCGACCTGCTGACGTCAAGCTTGCAAAAGGCATATTACCAGAAGCAGCACCAAACGAAGTCTTTTACTCTTTCCACAAGGACGTAATATCTGCTGCTTCTTTACTTCATCCTTGTAAAGTTGCATTCCTTCGCAAGGGTGTTGACCTGCCATTGGGAATATCTTCGTTTGTGTGTAGGAGAGTGTATGACATAGCGAACAAGTGTTTATGGTGGCTAACTGATCAGGATTATATAAATGTAATATTTTCTGCGTTGAATAATTTTGCTCTATTCTGATAAAAATATGGTGATTTTTAAATTATTAATGCTTCCATATGACACTTCTTCTGTCAGGAACATCAGGAAGAAGTAGATCAGCTTTTAGATAAGACTAGGCTAGAAATGCATGCTGCAGTGCAGTCTGGGGGACGCTCTCCAAAGAGATTGAATGGTCCATCATCAGCAGAACAGTTAAAATCTGGTTCAGATAGCATACAGAACAGTGGGACATCCTTCTCTTCTCAACTTAAGGGCAAGAAGAGGGAGAGGGGTGATCATGTTACAGACCCTATTAAGCGAGAACGTACTTCAAAAACGGATGAAGGTGATTCTACTGGTTGTATCTTTGACAACAACATGCTAAAGTCTGAGATATCTAAAATAACAGAGAAAGGTGCCCTTACAAGTACTGATGGGGTTGAGAAGCTGGTTCAGCTGATGCAAGTTGATAATAGTAAGAAAATAGATTTAAATTGCCGGGTTCTATTAGCAGATGTGATTGCAGCTACTGATCGAGTAGACTGCCTGAACAAGTTTGTGCAGATTAGGGGTGTGCCTGTTCTAGATGAATGGCTTCAAGAGGCACACAAAGGAAAGGCTGGTGATCGGCATAGTCCCAAAGAGAGCGATAAAGCTGTGGAAGAGTTTTTGTTGGCATTACTTCGTGCTTTAGATAAGTTACCTGTCAATCTAAATGCCCTCCAGACTTGTAATATTGGAAAGTCTGTGAATCATTTGCGCAGTCATAAGAACTTGGAGATTCAGAAGAAAGCTAGAAGTCTTGTGGACACTTGGAAGAAAAGAGTTGATGCGGAAATGAAAACTAATGATGCCAAACCTGTTGGACCCAGCCAAGCCATGGCATGGCCGGTCAAACAGGGTTTCTCTGAACTTTCACATGCTGGAAATAGGCGTACTGGATCGGGCGAGTTATCTTTGAAAAGCTCAATCACTCAGCAATCCGCATCAAAGGGCATGGCTGTGAAGTCTGTTCATGCAGATGCTGTGAAGTCTACAGCTGCTATTGTGGGATCTGGGAAACAGCAAGTTTCTTCTTTGGCATCTGGAATAATTAACTCAAAGGAGTCGCTTTCAAAAGTTGCTGCTGGTAGTGGGATTTTGGATTTGCCACAGATAGTAGCAAAGGAGGAAAAGAGCAGCAGTTCGAGCCAGTCTTGTTCAAGTGATCATGGGAAGACTGTTGGCTCTTCTTTGAAGGAAGATGCTAGGAGCTCTACTGCAGGATCAGTGAATGCCAACAAGACTTCTGGTGGTTCATCACGCCAACGAAGGTCAAACAATGGTTTTATAGCTAGCAATATAACTGGGGGGCACAGGGAATCTATTTCGAACAAATCAGTCATGCTTGTCCGAAATTCAACGGGTGAGAGGGCTTCACATGCTGGAGTAAATTATGATAAAACAGGGGATGCATCTGCTTCAGATCATGGAAGCAATCATAGATTGATTGTCAGGTTTCCTAATCCTGGTCGCAGCCCTGCCAGAAGCACCAGCGGAGGCTCCTTGGAAGATCCCTCAGCTGGTAGCAGAGCATCCTCTCCTGGTGTTCCTGATAAATCTGAGCCTGGAGATCGGAAGGTGACTGGAAGGGATGATGTTGGTCGAACTTACACTCCTGCAGATCTCAATGGTGAATCGTGGCAAAGCAATGATGTTAAGGAAGGGCTAATTGTATGCGATGAGGGTGATGGATCTCCTACTATTATCCCTAATGAAGAAGGAAGGGCGGCTGATGAAGCTCTGAGGGCTATAGAAATCTCTAGAACTGCTTGTTCATCATCTGGTGGTAATGATAAAGGTACCCATGTTGGTGAGCCCAAGATGAGGAATTCTTTTAGCTCCATGAATGCATTGATTGAAAGCTGTGCTAAATATTCTGAAGCTACCACACCTTTATCAGGAGGAGATGATATAGGCATGAATTTACTTGCGAGCGTGGCAGCTGGAGAAATTTCCAAATCTGATGTAGTTTCCTCCCCTGCTTCTCCAGGAGGTTCTCCTGCAACCGAGGACCCTTGCAATGGCATAAATGAGGCTAAGTCCAGGTTTTCTGCTGGTGACTCTGGTTGTCGAAATATTGGTCCATATGATGAAAATGCTGATTTCAACTCTGAGAAGCATGGAAAGGACAACGTTCCCTTGTTTCCTAAGGATGACATACAAGAGGCAGGTGTGAATTTCCAATGTGATAGCACAGGGACTGCTCCCATGTCGGAAGATAGAACTCAACAAAATGGCCTTCTCACTGGTATGATTTTCTATAAAAAAAAAACTTTGGAACTTTGTTCTTATTAATTGGGTTAATGTTAAGAATAATTGTCATACGTCTTTTTTCTTGCAGATGTAAAAGAAAAGTGCGACAGGGAAGATGCACATCAGAACCAGGATGACCGGAGGACTGGTGGGCAGATTGCTGATGTTCTCACAAATTGCAATTCTGAGCTAAGGAGCCCTACAGATCAAATAAAAACCAGCTGCTCTGTTCATGAAGTTATTGTGGAAGGAAGCAAGTTCACATCTGATTCTAGTTGCAAATCTTTGCCTCATGGTGTTGACTCCGATGCTTCTGCATCTGGTAAAAATATTGACAACTTGATGAATGGGGATTCATCAATAATTCAGCCTTTTGAGGAGAGTGTTCAGACTGGTGCCACATTATCAGGACAAAAACCACATTCTGTTGATGAAACCAAAACAGTGGTGGAAAGAAAGGGGGGTGATGGACCTGTTTCCTCTCTTAATGATAAGTTTCCATGCCCAGAAAATGCTGATTTATCTAAAAGTAAGATGTTTGATAGCTCAGATGGTCGATGCCATGAGCAGACTGAAAGGAACGGATCAATCATCTCAGTCACAAGCAACAGAACATATATCATATCTGCTTCCACCACACATGGCAAACCCAATGGCACTGAGAACGTAGGTAAACTAGCTTCTCTTGAAAAGCATGCTGCAAGTTCTGGTGATCATGATCAACCACCTACCGTTCATAGGGAAGCCGATGCATGTGCTAAAATGCCTGCAGCTGATGGAGACAAAAAGGAGGAAACTGCAGCTGAGATTTCTTCATTTGTTACAACCTCTGAGCAAGATGCGGGGATTAAACTTGATTTTGACTTGAATGAAGGCGTACTTGGAGATGATGTGAATCAGAGCGAGCCAATTTCAGCTGCTGCATGTGTTTACTCACCTGCAATAAGAATCTCAAATTTCTCATCTCTTTCATCTTCACCCAATCGAAATGGTTCTCCAGCTCCCATAACTGTTGCCGCTCCAGCTAAAGGATCTTTTATGCCTCCTGAAAATCTGTTGAAGAGTAAGGGTGAACTGGGATGGAAAGGCTCAGCTGCTACTAGTGCATTTCGTCCTGCAGAACCTAGAAAGGTTCTTGAAATGCCGCCCAATACTTCTGATGTGCAGTCATCAGACTCTACCTCAACTAAGCAAGGCCGTCCTCCCTTGGAAATTGATCTCAATGTTCCCGATGACAGATCTTTAGAAGATGTAGCCTCTCAGAACTCTCCTCAGACAACAGGCTCCGAGTCGGGTGTAATTAGTAACCATGATGTACCTGCAAGGGCTGCTGGTGGACTTGATCTTGATTTGAACAGAGTTGATGAAGGTGCAGAAAATGGTCAGTTCTTAGCCAGCACCAGCCATCGATTGGAAGTACCGTTGTTGCCTTCAAAACCAGCAGTGAATGGATTCCCTAATGGCGAAGTCTATATGTTAAGGGACTTTGATCTAAACAATGGGCCTGGCGTTGATGAAGTTGTTGCAGAGCCACTTTCAAGAAGTCAAAATATTAAGAACAGCAACAACATGCCATTTGTTCCTCCTATTGTTGGTCTCAGAATGAATAATACCGAGCTGGGAAGTGGGTGGTTTCCACCTGGTAATTCCTACCCAGCAGTTACCATTCCATCATTCTTATCTGATAGAGGAGAGCAATCTTATCCAATCGTCGCAGCTGCAGGGTCCCAGAGGATTTTGGGGGCTGTAACCAGTGCTGGTTCTTTTGGAAGTGATATCTATCGAGGACCAGTTCTTCCATCCTCTCCGGCCATGGCTTTTTCTCCAGCTGCTACTGCATTTTCTTATGCTGGTTTCCCCTTTGGCTCCAGTTTCCCTCTGGCATCTACATCTTTCTCTGCTGGATCAACAAACTATGTTGACTCTTCATCTGTGGGCTCATACTTCCCTCCTATCCCTTCTTCACTCGTGGGAGCTGCAGGTGCTGTTACCTCCCCTTATGCAAGGCCCTACATGATTAGTCTGCCAGAAAGCAGTGCTGCTACTGGATCTGACAGCAGTAGGAAATGGGGGAGGCCGGGTTTAGATCTCAACGCAGGTCCGGGAAGTGCAGAGGAAGTGAAAGATGACAGAGTGCCCTCAACAAGACAGCTTCATGCTGCCAGTTCACAGAGCTTCATGGAGGACCAGGCAAGACTATATCAAGTTGCAGGTGGTGTTTTAAAAAGGAAGGAACCAGAAGGAGGTTGGGAACCCGAAAGATTCACTTTTAAGCAGCCTTCATGGCAGTAATACCGGAGATGACATTCATGGTGATGCAAGTGTGTGGTGAGCTACCAGCTAGATTGTTTTGTTTTTCTTTTTTTTTCCCTACCCATCACTCAATATATATGATAGTGTTAATGTTGTGTATTTTTATTCTAATGCATCTGGATAAGTGATACCTTGAATTGCAGGCTCGGGAGTCTGCGGAATGAATGGAAATTTTCTTTATCACTAAGTTATACACACACTAGATCATATTTGTCCTGGTGTTTTCCTCAAGGGCATTATGGAGCTCAATCAAATGGAATCCTTGATGTAATTGTTGTAAATGTTGAGATACGGTGCTCTCCTATAAACCAATTTTCATGGATCTGGTACTTTTTTTCTTTGTTTGGATGCATCAAGCAACACTCCAGCCATGGTGAAGCACAAGGATGAGCTACTGCAGCTGCCATAGAGAAGGGAACCAAAAACTTCCAGTTATTTCTCTTGGCCTTTTCCCAAATGACTGGATTGGGATGGTATTTGGAGCTTTTCTGAATGCGAATCTGTTGGTAGTTGTTGTTACTGGAGATTAGGTTCCTTGTAGATATAACTTTCTTTTAACATGAATGTTTGAGTTTCTTTTCCCTAGAAACTTGCAACTTTGCCAACAGGACAAATGCTGTTTTGGTAAATGAGCTTTTCCATCTGGAACAGTATCGGTGGCACAGAACTTGGCTGGATCGTGTTGTATGCACTGTGCTAAGAACATAAGAATATTGTTTGTATTTAATAGTTTAGCTTCCCCGCTAAATTTTGTCTTTCTGACATTCTCTTCTTTTTGCGTGTCGATATGAACAGATAACCATCCACACCTTTTCTGAAGAATGACTCCTATTTTCTGCCCGCTCCCTGTTTTTTTAAATCTTATTTTTCGTTTCTGAAACTTGGTTATGTTTGTTTGGGATTCTGATAAATCTATAGAATTTTGAAGCTTTTAAGAACCTCATTCTGCAGTGTTTTTTCTTTTGTTTTTTTTGGCTTGAACAGAGCGAGCCATTTATGTGCCTTTGGACTCCTTTGTTGTTGTGCAAATGCAAGAAAAACTCGTTGGATTATGAAGAATTGGAATTGTATTTGTTGTGCAAATGCAAGAAAAACTCGTTGGATTATGAAGAATTGGAATTGTATCGGTAGGTTTTATGTTTATTCGGACATAATTGATTGTGAAAATTTTTGTACCACTTCGTTTATGAAACACTTGGAATTTACATCTGTTGGGTTAAGCTCGCTGTTCAAGATTTTAGCTTCATAACTGTGGCTTCGCCTTCCTATTAATGAAATGGCCTTCGTTAACTTTTCGTCGATGTAACACTACGGAACCGTATAAAGCGCCATTAATTTTTCCAAAACCTTGTTATAGATGTTTTAATTTTTTTTTTTTTATTTGATTGTGCACTCAATTGAAATTTCATTTTGTGGTGTGGCGAATTATAGAGATGGTATAAATTCTGCTGTGATGAATTGTTTGTTATTTCGTTCCGGCGTGCCGTTGCGGTGGAATATGGTCTTCATACTGTTGGCTGCAATTTCCGGCAAGCTTGAAGGGAAATTTTCTTCAAATGGTGGTCGAGTTTAATCAGGGAAGGGGCGATTGAAGTATCGACGAGTGATCGTTTTGTTCTATTTTATTTAGGGGAGTTTATATGATATATAGACATCACAAAATTTTAATCTTTTAAGTCATCTAACGCTTAAAATTTCATATTTACATGCATGACATTCAAATCTTTAATAACATATTCAAATCAAGCAATAGTCTACCAATGAAGGAGAACGCCTCGCCATTCTAACCACAGATCCAGTTACATATTTATAATCAAATTAGCCTTGTGTAATGCATAATAGGAAACTGTTGAGGTATTTGCAAGTAGTATTAATATTGTTGCCTAGATAAAAATTAAGATAAGCTTATATAAAGAGGGGAGGGAAGATGGTGAAGTGAAGGAGGCTAATGAGAGAGAAAAAAGTAGAAAGTGTTTTAATGCTGAGAGAAGATGATGATTAAATACACTATAAGAGTTAGTAAGAAGGGAGAATTCTTAGAATAAGAATGTGTTGTATAATCATTATCTATAATCAATTTATTGATTATAATAGTTGAGTGGTGTTAGACAACCAAACTACTCGAATTTAAAAAAAATTAGAAGAAGTATTTATTTTAGTTATTTAGGATTGAAATGTAGCATAATAATTTAAAGCCAATGAGAAAGAGAACTCAATAGTGACATATAAAATGCTCACAATGGTTCCGCAAAAATGCTAACATTTACTTTGAGGCTACCCATCTTCGAGTGCATTGAATTTATTAAGCATAATGATATAAATATTAGTTTGAGAGAGGGAGATAAATATAATGGGTTTTAAGCAATAATGTAACATAATATAACAAAATATGGCTCTATTGAGAAAATACAAAGGGGAATATAGATATCTTGTGCTTAGAAATCTTTTTGATCAAAATGGATGAGTAAATGAGTCCAACAACATGTCTCTAGCATGGGTCGCTTAGTTCTTTTAATTAGAAGTGGCATAATTCCTCTAAAGTCAATTTTGAATTTCATTTGTGTTTGGCTGAAATTATGATGTAATGCTTTCTACTTGATAATGATTTCGAACATCTGAGACTTGGCTTTGAACCTGCTTTACTAATCAAGTGTCAAAGTATAAAACAACAAAATAAAGAAGGAAAAAAGAAAAGAAAAGAGTAGTACTAGAGATGAAGATGTGAAGGAGATAATGACATCAAAAGTTAAAAAGTTTAGATCAAGAACCAAAAATGAATTTTGTGATGTTGAGAGAATATTGAATGATGGCTGGAAATGAAATATAATAATTGCAATGGTGCCAACAACAAAGGCTAATGATATCCAAACATAATAATTAATTAAGTTGTTATACCACAATGTTAAAGTTAAGTAAATAACTAGACAAAACATAGATGTTCTGAGTTAAGAAATCAAGATTGATGATCAATTTATGTATGAAGTCATGAAACCAAAAGCAAGAGGAAAAAACCCGTCATAAATGTTTGTCTAAAAATTGGGAATTTCAATGAATGATATTAAAACTACCCAAGGACATATAGTAGTTGGAGCAACCTCATCTCCATGGGACCCAACAAAGAGGAGTCCTTGGACTATATATATATATATATATATATAATATAACCTCAAAAGAAAAATCAAGCTTTATAACTTAATTAAAGTCTAGTAATCTAATCTAATATTTTAATGAAGCTTTGATTGCTAATCATCTTCATTGAATAAAGAAAGCTTTTACAATGGCCCCCAATAAAAGTGTCATTTTCCCATAATTTGCATAAAATCAAATTCATAAGTAAGTTCTGACTTAAACTCGGCTTCCTAATAGCTAATGTAACAATCTATTAATACGTTGACATTTACTATTATATTTATGTTGACACCAAAATCTTAACATAATAACATTTCTTAATACATCGCCATCCTTAATTAACATGAAGATAATGATCATTACATCATCATAATTTTCTTCTTACACTCCTCAATAAATAAAACAAAATATTTTAATTAGCTGATATAAGAGAGAATAAAAAAATAAAAGAAATAATTTCAACACCACATAACACAATCAATAAAACAACAAAATAAAAAAAAGGAATGATTGCGTATAGACCACCCAAAACTTCCTATTTACAAATCAAGCATCCCCTTTAATCCATCATCTCAAAATTTATGGTAAAACACTAACCCATATGTTAGATATAGCTCATATACTAGATAAGGGACACTGTCCAATTAGGAGAGTTTTGTTAAGTGAGTCGGGGGTGCGGGGGCAACGCCCTACAAGGTAATTTGTAATTACATATTGTACACTAAGGTTATATCTACATGTTATATTTATAACCATAAGGAGATGTACAGTTTTCCAGAAATCAAAAAGCAGTCATCGCTTATTGCTCTCGAGGACGTAGTTATATTGCTGAATCTTGTTAAATCTTTGTATTCTTTCCTGTTTGTTTTATTGATTCTTGTATTTCTGCATCCTATTTTCTCAACAATTTGATCTTGTCACGTGTAAAACAACACAGGTTCAAAATATCAATATTTCAGATATATCTAATTATCATCTTTTATGATGTGACGAACCCCTCGTGAATAAATTTACGACTCCACCCCCAACATTAATTTAATATCATCCATCACCCCATCATCACTGTCACTTGAAAATCAGAACAAGTCGCTTTCATAATCACAAGCGTTTATTGCTTAAATTTACATGCGGTGTCTGATCTAATCACTAAAATATATATTTTGCTTTATTTTTTTCTTTTTACTTTTGTTTTTTTCCGGATGCGCAGAGAGAGATGATTAATGATGGTTCTCTTTCTTGTAGGGCAAGTTTGTTCCCCTGTCACAATCCCAGCACTTAGAAGTGACTTCTGATTTTCTCTCTCTACATCACGCAATGGGCCATGCACTGTTTGTCTTTACCTTTTCATCGCTTTATCGTTTTCCATCTCAGGTACTTTCTGCTGTGTTTGTGTGTGTGTGGTCATGGTTGCCCGCGGGCAGGAAAGAGGATAGAGAGAGAAAGCCACAGAGAAAAAAGTTTGGGGATCACGTGGAATGAATCAATCGATGTGTCTGTCAGTGGATTGCTTTCTGCCATCCATGTTGAATGAGAGAGAAAGAGAGAGAGAGAGAGAGGAGAGAGAGAGGGCTGAATGGAGAAGTTCCGAGGATTGAAAGGCCAACTGTAAATTTGGCAATGAGTATTTAATTCCCAAATGGCAGAAGTGGGAGTGGTTGGTGAAACTCTTATTTTGCAGGCTAACTACTACTGAATTGTTGACAAACATGCATTTTTATTTTTATAACAGAATGTGGATTCATTATCCTTGAATGTAAATAATATTTTTTTATTGATTTTATTTATATTTTTTATTTATATTTTTTATTTATATTTTGTATATGTAATAATAAAATATGTTGAAAGAAAGGACATAAGATATTTATGATATGCTATATATTTAGAGGAGACATCAAAGTTGATTATAATGTAATTAGTGGGTATTAGTAGCTATAAGATAATGATTAAGACAAAACAATCACAACCTAATAATTGTGTAATATTAATTATTGCTAGTGGTGGTCATTAGCTACAATGCTTTTTAAAGATTGTTAATTTAGCTTTTAGCTTCTTTCTAATTCAGGTTTGTGAATAATAATGGACTATTTATAATTTTTCAGAATGACATTTTTAGTAATTTTTTTTCTAAATTCCAAAATGCTTCTTCAGTTGGTTTGTGTTGATTCCATTGATTATAAATTTTTTTTAATTAAATATTTTAGTATCTTAATGAACTGAGAGTTAAATGATTTCAAGTTTTTTTGGAATTCTGTTGTCAAACTGCTTGATTTGATTATAGTCATGTCAAATTCATTGATCATTTGGCTTACTAATTTATGCTCGTAAGCTAATTCTAATTACATTTAATTTCTTGGTCTGGGCTTGTTTAGGTTTGGATTGATTCATTATAATATAATTGAGCTCATACTTTTTATATGCTCAATCAAACTATAAATTAGTTAAAAATAGAGCT
>NEWO01000005.1:5127687-5139388 GCA_003013225.1 Phalaenopsis aphrodite
TATATATATATATATATATATATATATTGTTATATATATATATATATAATTCCTGATATTGAATATGATAGAAGAGATGGTGGCATGATTTTTGTTCAGCTTTCCGACATTCATTTTTTTTTTTGCAGATGTGATTAATGATCGATGCAGTGAGTTGAGAGGAATGTATTGCTCATATCCTCATGCATTTCAATATCAAAAATGTAGTTGTATTAGCAAATATCGTTGGACCAAATTCAAGTTTAAGAATTGGATACCCTAATAAGACATGCTACCGGGCTGATAGGTTGAAGAATATGTGTGGCAGTGCATCGGTCATCGATCGAGTGTAAGTTGTCAGTTTGTCTACCTCAGTCAACCCATAATAGTGAAGTGTGGTCGAGATCACTCACCCACTTGCCAAAAAAATTATGTTTTGTCTCGTTATTATGTCCAAGAGATCATCCTAGTCCAGGAGGACAACTCACTTTAAAGTTAAATTGCTCAATCATGAATTACATCAAATATAAGCTAAGTAGACTGACAAAAATGTGACCCGACAAATATTATGGAAAACATACATTAAAATGCAATGTTCTCAAAGAAATATTAATTATAATGTCAAAATAAACAGAAGACAAGAAAAGGCAAATCAAAAGATTTTGCGAGATTAGTATATGTAATGAGTAATTATTTTATAATATATGAAAAAATTCTTTATAAATAGAGGAAGATCCAAGTAATTAGGGATTGAACCTTGAATATTGTATCATGGATCTCTTATTAAAACATTATAGTTTTAATTCAAGTGTTAATATTTAATATTTGAATGTTTAACCGTTGATCAAATGATTAGCTCTCTTTATCCGTTGGTTACGTTGTTCACTCTGACACGGATTTTACTTGGCATCAGATAAAAAACCTCAGTGAAATCAACGACGGCCAGCGATGGCACTCAACGATGACAAGTGAGGAGGATAACAAGTATGACTTGTTAATTTGTTGTTTAAAAGATTTTAGGTTAGGTTGTTTTTAATTTCTTTTTGAAAATTAGCTAACAAAGAGATGTGTAGCTTGCTGTGTTGATTTACATGGCTATGGATTAGATGAGTGGTGGGTTAACCCTGGAATGACTGAAGATAGGTTGGGAGCTTGAACAACAATAGACTTGGTTTGGATAAGAAATTGAGATGGGTTTAGGGTAGACTTTTGAGTTTTATTTGGCCTAGATATGGAGGTTATTTAATGCAAGATTTAAACAAGAATGAAAGGCTGTTTGGACTCTAAGTTGGGTCAGATTTGGATTCATTTGTTTGTTGGTTTAATGACTCAGTTATGGTTGGGATGATGCATGAATTCAAAGGCCTGCTTGGGTTTGGATTTTAGAAGGGAATCATGGGTGTTTGGTGACTAGTTCAGTGACTGAATTTGATTTCAAGTGTGATGAGTGAGGTTTAATAGTTTGAGATTGGAATTGATTTTGGGTTGGATTTTGTAAGTTGATTTGAATTGGGTTTATGTATTATTGGGTTAAGTTTGAAAATTGATCTTATGTAAGATTGGAACTTGGGTTAGAATGTGGTAATTTGATTTGTGTTTCATTTATATGAGATTGAATTTGACTTGGGTTTATAAATTTGGGTGAGATTAAAATTGATTTGGACTGGGTTTTACGCAACTTTGGAATTAATTTGTGAATTATTTTGAATATGGTTTGGATATAATTTAGTGTAGAATTTAGGTACGTATAATTTGAAATTAGATCAGTATTGGATTTAGTCCAAATTGTTAGTTGATTTGATTTATGATGTTAAATTGGGATTGAAGTGTGTTAAGGTTATTATTTTTTAAAATTTTAGATTTCATTTGAGTATGATTTATATTTATTTTCTAACTAATTTATGTTTTATTTAGGTTAGAGTTAAATTCATATATAAAGTCAAACTATACTCAGTTTAATTTAGCATAAGAATATATGTGAATTTACTTGAGTTTAACTTAGTTTTGATCTTAGTTTAAACTATTTTGTTGTCAAATTTACATTAGATAAAGTTAGGTTTAGGTTAAACTTAGGGGTGTCAATTCAAGTCAGTGGGTCAAGTTTGGGCCTGACCCAAAACTGACCCACCTTGAGTAGATTAGACCCAAACCTAACCCAAATTTTATACGGGCTGAAAACCTAAACTCAAACTCGACTCACCTTCAATCTGCTAACCTAAACTTGACCCGTATAACATGATTAACATAAGGAATAACAACTATTCAGGTTAAAACCAGGTCAACTTTGAGTTAATTTTTGGCTAATTTTGGGTTTGTAGATCGATTTCAAGTCAATTAAGAGTTAGTCAATCAACCTGAATCTGACCTAAAAAATTAAACTAGTTAGAAATTTTATCCTTAACCTAAACCAAAAAAATTATTTTGGTCAACCCAATCCCAAATGTTTCTAGTTGCGTTTGTGTTGAGTTGTCGTGTTGGAAAATTTTTTAGATCCTTAGTTAAACTTACGATTAAATTTGATTTTTATTTGATTTAATGTTGGTATTAATTTTTAGTCACCAAAGTTTGGACGCTCTTTCGAATGATGTGGGATCGTATAAAGTGCATACGTAGCCTCCCGTAGCTCGAGGATTCCATAAACCCCTACTGCGCGTATTTTTAGGAAGATCAAGTTTCAGCACGTGGCACCAGCGCGGTGATTTGGGTCGCTCGTTGACATTAAATTCCTTAATGTGCCTTTAAAAATTCTTATCTTTGAAGTTATTGGACTATATTTTTGTCATATTTGATCGCCCATAACTTACGTATCGTTAAAACACTTTGTCCGACAATCCCGACAAAAAATTGAGGTTTCTAGATCCAAACCGGGGCCTAAGCACCAATCTCAAACTCCTAGATGCCAGGCCCAACACCTAAATGCCAAATCTAAAACCTAGGCGCCAGGCCCGACGCCTAGGCACCAAGAATAGTCCCTATGGGCCTCTAGAGAAAGTAGGCGCCACCCCTTGGGAAAGTAGGCGTCATGCCCGACGCCTAGGCGTCCGAAACAGCTTCAGAAACCCAAGAGGACAGAAAGTAGGCATCAGGGACTTAACACCTAGTCCTCAGACCTAGCACCTTGGTGCTAGGAAACCAACGCCTAGGCCCCAAGTCATTTTCTGCTCTTGCATTTTCTCATTATTTTCACCATTTGTACCCTGAATAAGCCCCATTGTAGCCTAAAATACTGGTTTCTCTTAGATACAATGAAGATATGTATAAGAGGGAGATAAAGGTTCTGGGTGAACATTTTTTTGCCATTTGAGGTAAAGAGAGCAGCCCATTTTTGGGTAAAAAGAGGGGGAGAAGTCTTGGGGAGCAAGGCTTCTTCTTTGGGCTTCCATTAGAGACTTTGGGGGTTGGTTTGGAGAAGGTGCCCTTCTTTTTATTCTTACTAAATAGAGAATGAGAGAGAGTTTTTTTTCCTAGATTTTTCTCTTATTCTTTCTTGGCTTAGGGTGGAGAGTGCTTCATCTTCTTCTTAGGAACCAGGGAGAACTCTTGAGGTGAACGACTTTGAAGAAAGGCGAGGAGAAGGCTTTGTTCTCTGCAACCCCTATTTCCTCTTCCTCTACTTCTTCTGCCTCCACTAAAATCTCTTCTCCTTCATCTTCTCATTCTGCCTCCATCACTTTCCTTGAGCGTGTGAGGGATCTTTCTTAGAGAAGTTGTGTCGTTGAAGAAGGAGAGTTTCATCTCTACTAAGGAGGAAGGAGAGTGTCATCTCTCCTAAAGAGGAAGGAGAGCTTCTTCCTAGCGACATCAGAGAGTGGACAAGAAGAGAAAACATGTTTTCAAAATTCACAGCAGTGAGAATTCCTCTAAAATCTTTAATTTTATTCCTAGCGCAACCTAGGTCAGGATGATAGAGGATTTAGGTTAGAATATTTATGATAGAGAAATGCCCTATATGTTAGATGTTTTTGCAATCCCTCTATGAATCCATGAGCGTAACCTCCCCTAGAACCTTACCCAATCATCTGAAAGACTATCAACCCCATGGTCATTTGGTGGTTTCATTGTTTGACGAATGGAATGAAGCTACTGATGACTGACGGTGATCAAAAGTGATCAATATGTCACAATATGTCAAGTATTAACCTGATAGTCTTTCGGATGTCACAATAGAGTAACCTCCCCTATTCTTATATTTTTTTCGCGGATACTGATCTAAGATATTTTCACCTGATCTGGACATACTTGACATATTGTGACTAGAGGTTGACAATGATAAACAACAATCGATGGTGGTTGGCGCTAGATGACTGACGGCGATCAAAAGTGATCAACGACTGTGAAGACTGGAAGTTATCATTCGATCTTTACTCTAAAACAGACTTTTGAATTCATTTTCTTATTTTTTTCTTAATTAAAGAGAGGGGTTCATTTATAGTCTCTGAGGAGGGGCATTTTAGTATTTTAGCAAATAACTTCCCTAACCATTTAATCAGATGACTTATATTGAATTCCCTTGATCATAGGTATTTTTAAACAATTTGAGTGTCTTAATGACCTCTAAATTAAGTGATTTACGCTCGTTGGATATCTCTTATCGAATGCTCGATTTAAATACAAATATGAATGATTTGATTTAGACTTCATACAAACCAAATTATACCACTTGCAACATCATTGGGTTCAACTTGTTTATAAAGTTGCTGAGATCAGGGTAATAGATAATCATGAATTTGAATTTAGAATGTTTATCATCGAATAATGTATCTAGATTTGTCTTGAATGTAAAATTTTCTTATGTCAAATCAATAACAAATCTAACACTAAACTTTAAAGCATAAATACTATATATATATATATATATATATATATATATATATATATATATATATATATATATATATATATATATATATATATATATAGGCTTTGTTTACTTCATAGGCTTTGTTTGTTTATAGGCGGTCGCCTATAGTAGATACGATGATTCACCATCTACCATATGGTCTGGTGTAGACTCTTTAAAGCATCAGGATATTTCTATTTGAGGTAACTACTTCTTTGTTATACCCTTTACTAGTTGTCATGATAATGTAAGTAGGACCCCTCGAAAGTATCATTGAGTATCTCCTAAGATGTAATTAACCAAAAAATATGCCATTTTGGGAGTTGCTCTTGACCCCATAAAAAAACTATTCTTTTTAGTTATTTGGTTATGCGAGTGGCTCATGTATGGATTCTATTTTTGGATGCTATGTTTCATGGTACTTTGATCTGATTCTATTTTGGATGTATATTCTCGACCAATTATGCCAATATTTAATCTATATAAGCTCTTCATGTTTCTTTTTAACTTGATTGTCTATTTTCATTGTATATTCTCATCTTTCTGATTCATTTCTTTTTCGAATCATTATTTATAATCAGGGAGAGAGATTTATTCGAAAAAGAGAATCATATGATGATATATATATTTAAAAGCTAGCGACTCCGATGTTCAATTAAAAAGACCCAAAATAGGAATACTAAAGGGTTCTCAAACATTAGTATGCACTAACTCAAAATGTTTGGAAGAGTGAGAACATTTCTTTTAAAGGGTAATCTTTGTTTGTTAATCAAGTTACATGAGTTACAAAATAAAGAAGAAGAAGGAATACATATAAACTTTAGCAACATTTGACACTATTAAACTATGAGGGTGCCCAAAGTGACTGTGTCTTAGCTGTTTTGAAGAGATTTTGGTGTTAAAAGCTGCTGGTGATTGCCAGAAGTTGCAGGGATGAAATACCTATCAGCCATTACAGATGCCTCCTATCAAGTTGATTTGGTTTATAACAAGATCCTTGATATAACTGTTGGTGAAATTAGATGAAATGACACTGTGATTTTTAGTGGTGAGTTTGTTGATTAAGAAGTTTTTGAAAGAGTAAGGGAATATGCATTGACTATTTTTGGCAAAGGAAAGAGTTATACCATTGCCTATGAAAACTTCACCTTTGTTATGATATGGTGTTGGTAGTTGTAACTAACTGAGGTGAGTGGCTCAATTCGATAATGTCTGGGTGTTGGTGACAAATGTTCTTTGGGTTGAATCATCATTTGTTAAGGAGGAATTATAGATGAGATTACAGTAATTTTAACAGTTGATTGCAATATGTTCAGATTTTCCACATTTTTGGCAAATCAGTGACTTGCTCAATACATAAAAACACTGGCCTGTATATATATATATATATATATTCATTAATTGTTATGTATGTAAACAGACCTTATTTAAATAATCTTGCCATCAATGTAAAATAAATAAGATCAACAGTCATAAAAGCAGAAGCATGCATAGGCAGTTCCAGCTGCATTGGAAATGCACTCTCCAAAACCATTCTTTTCTTTATAGCATTGTTCTCTGCAAGCAGGAAGGTAGCAGCTCTTTGGGTTTAGAATCACTGAACATCTCTTTTGTGCCTCCACCATTGTCCCCATCATTTCAACTGCATGGTTAGCAGAATACTTAAATCATATTATTAATAAAAAGGGGGGATTTACATACATATCACCTAACTCCATTGTATTTCATATCTAACGCCTAAACTTAACTTTTTCACATTTATATATACCAACCAAATCTTTCTATCACCAAAAATATACCATCATTTTAATTTTTAAGAAGCAAAATGCCCCTTTTCATGAAATATATGTAAACATTGAAGTTTGCAAGTTACATATGTAAATACATAGGAATTGACTGATATATATGTAAATCTTCAGAATAAAAAATCCATTCAATGTAAGAAATTTATGCTTGTTTGCGTCTTGAAAGATGAAGAAATTATTTGGGCAAGTTCTGAGAATTGCATACAAAAACTCTTATATTTATTACCTGAAGCAAAAACAATGAGGATCAAGAGAAGGAAGGAAACAAACGAAGACTTGGCCATTGTTGATCTCAGCAGCTAACAGAAGGAAAACGAAGTGTTGTTGTGCATAAGATGGCTTGGCAATCTATTGAATATATATCATTATGCCTAAAAGCGCAGTGCTGCTTAAAATAGAAAATCAAATACTATAAATAGGTGTATGCATGACATGTACAAATGCCTAAGGATATGCTTCCTTGAAATATGAGTTTTTAGCTTTTAAACAGCGATCATTTTGTTGCATTGTGTCAATGAATAGGTTGGTGGCTTAAAATTTTCTGTTTGACAAAATTTTTATGGAATATGGATGGAGTGCACTTTTAAATATTATGTGCTAGGATATTTATGGTGATTGAGGAAGTATTTATCATCCTACAGTTGAATAAAAATATTAAATATGTATGAATAAATTTAAGCAACTCTTAGAGATAAGATTTCTTAGTCATCATTAAACAATGATGCATAAGCTATTAACTTGGTTATTTTCTGATGAAGAAATATTACGTGCAAACAGTGTAGGTGCAGATAAGTGTCGATTTGATGGTATTATGATGATATTGTGGTGATATTTATAAAGGAAAATGAGATGCTCATAAGATGGGCTTCTAATGTTAGTGGCAGGGCGTTAGATTTCAAGCATTTGTAGAGGTGAATAATGTGATATTGGTAGCTGATGAAGAACATCAAATATTGAATGTTTGTTGAGTGTCAATAGTTTAAATGCATTCTGAATATATCAACACTGTTTCTAAAATTTTGAGAAAAAAATTAATATAAATATAACTATAGATATATTAAATTGAATTTAAATGTTGAAAGAAAACCAAGCACAAATCGCTACTCATTGGTTAACATTGGTCACCACCCAACCAACATTTCATGCAATCGCCAACACCGTTAGTATCTATTGTCATCACATTGACTACTACCACTTTCATCGTCATTGACCACAAATGGCTACCACCACCATCACCTGCAAACATTCATGAATTTTCCATATATGTTTTATTTTTCTAGTAACTAAACATGAAAAAATAAACTCTTAATTTCTTTTAGCAACAATTAAATACCAATGAAGTATTTCAAAAATATGATGTTATTTTACATCATATTTTGAATATCTTAAAATCCTAATTGCTTGCATAAAAATATATTTTACATAAACACTCATTTAAAATAATGTGCTTTCTTAAAATAATGGTTGATAAATCATAAATATTATAATTATTTTCTTTTCAAATGATGAACAATAAATCTTAAAATATGTGACCTGGGTTTATGATCTTCAATAAAAAAAAAAATCCTATTTTTACAACCTTTGAGCAATTGAGCCATAAATGGTTTCAAAAATATTGAGCTTTTGGTTTCTTGTGTCAATAATTGTATAGTGGCTAAGAAAAGAAATTCAAAAATCAGTATGAATTTTGCATTTGTTAAGTTTGTTTTTGTGATGGAGCAGGATATAAAATTTAACTGTTGTTTATATATTATATTTATCTCAAAATAAATTTAATAACTTGAACTACAATTCTTATCAAAAGTTCATTGATTAACATATCCTACCCTTTTTTTTTCCTTAGAGAATATATTTAAATCTCTTATCTATATTAACAGCTTCTTTCAAGTAAAACTCATTAAAATTAGCCAAATTTGGAAACATTAAGCCCATAAATCAATAAATAAATGAAGATATGGAATGTAATACTATGATCAATTTATTTTTGTTAAATAACTTATTACAATTTATTTTATCTCATTTTGTTTTTTATTTTGGCTTTATTGATTCAACTTTTGTTTTTTGTTTTTAATTCTTTAAGTGCTATTTAATAAAAAGCAGCTTTTGAAGGCCATGTAAAAATGAAGATCTCAAATAACTACAAAAGAAATGTATCATAAACAATACTTTTAAGAAAGTATTACACCCAAACAGACTTAAGATTTGTTTAAGGTAATTGCAATTATGTGAAGAAGCAACTATGAAGCTGCTACATAAAAAAGTTATTGTGAGAAAACTGTTATTGGTGAAGCACAGTATGTCTATTTATAATGTATGGCTTTAAATCTATTGTGTTGCAGTTATTTCTAAGAAAAAATACAGTAATACCTCTATGCACATGTGCTAGTTATAAGTTAATTGATTTATAATGAAATCAGACACTGGGAATAAATTTCAAAACTTAAGATAAAGTTAAAAATCCATCATATAATTACATTTATGATCTGTGTGGGGCAACTGCAGCTATTTGAAGAAGCAATTGTGTAGTTGCTGCAAAAGAAGTTGTCGTTCAAGAAGCCGCGATAGCTATATAATTTTGTATTTTTAAAATGTCAGGTTCACACTTAGCCAAGTCAAGTTATAAACCACAACTTCTTAAGAAAGCAAACAAAAAGTTATTTCCCCAACAACCTTAGCGAAGCAGTCCAGACTGCACTGCACTGCTACCGCCCCTCGCACCCCAAAAGTTATACATCACTTAAAAATTAGTAACACTAGAATAAATATTACAATGAAAAAAGTATTATTATCATAATATTAGTCTTGTTATCCAAACGATCAAGTCTCTAGAAGAATTTTTTCTTCAAATCTACTATCTACTCATCATCACCATCTGAGTAGACTTCTCATGGTCATCAACCCACCTAAAAAAGTTACAATCATCTACTGATCTATTTATAGGACACCTATAAAATCTTCTCCTATAGTTAGTTGTTGAATGTGATGTAAACACATAGCATTGCAAACCATAGTTGCAATACACAACTCTAGAGGCATTTGACATCCTTGAATTCGTATTTCCTTAAAATAAAAAGTTTAGTAAACCAATCATAAATTTAGTCACAAAATGAGCATTACAAATCACTGTTAAAAAAAAATTACAACCCACAATGCATACTTCTACACAACCCAAACAACTAACACTTAGTATTAAACAAAAATACGTAGCATCGACAACCAAAATCAAGTGAGAAATTTGCTCATACTATAAATGCAAACTAAATATTATCTAGCTCCCAACTTAATTATTACATAAAGTATTTGTAATGAGCTCTCTAAGCTCTTTCCTCTCTTTAGCTCCTTCACCATTTGATGTGTTTAAAATGTGTCGAGTGTTTACCACATTAATTATATAATCTTTATGCTTTTTATAGGTATATTTAATGTGCATGTGCAGTATACGAAGAAAAGAGAGCATTTGGAGAAAATGGAGCTAAGTAGAGAACTGGATCCCCAACGCCAAAAGACAACACCACCATTGTATATATGTGGTCTTCTTGAAGAATTAGATTCATGAAATGTGATGCCCGAACCCAATATTTGTGTCATTTTCAGCTTATTTTGAGGTGATTGTACATATCAAAAATTTCTTGGGCTTGCACATGATTAGCCTACAAGCCGAATACAAAATTACAAAAAGTAAACAGGGACTGTGACTCCAGAACTGGTGTTACGCGGCCCTGCATCTGATAAGATGGTTGTTTGTTGATAAAGCTATCGCCTTTTATGGCATCCAATCACCTGACCCAGTGTCGCAAAGCAAAGTTAATTCATTCAAAGTAATTGTTGACACCTAAAATACATGGAAATACATATAACCTACAATTATACACAAAATTACATGAAAATGCATAAATATGACACAAATAGTGTAAAAAATGTTGTAAAATATAGGCAAATATGTTGCATGTTTTACACAAATCAATTACCAGGAAAGTTTGAACTCAACATTGTCCATGATATTTCAACATTACTAGTTGAACATCGAGCCAGTTGTAGTTAAGTTTTCTGATGCCCTAGACTTTGAACGATCAGCTGCCCCATCACGACCCATAAAGAAGGATGGAGATGATGAGGAGGAGATGTTGGTGGAGGAGGTGGGAGAGTTGATTTTACTTCTATGCACTTGGAAGGTCCTGCTACTACTTAGTAATATGTGGACTTTAATTTATGTTGTTGTTTGTGTTTATATTTCTAGTAGTGATCTCTGTTATATAAATGTTATATTTAGTGTTACTGGTATGTGAGCTCCTTTTACTATTAGTAATTCTCCATTATAACATGTTTACCTTATTTCTTGCAAACTTATGTTATTTTTTGTTCTTTATTTATTTATTTATTTATTAGTTTCATGTACCTAGTGTAGAAAATAGGTTTTGGGGTGAATATTTAACACTCACGCTCGAAGTAATAGTAAATTTATAATTTTTAAACTTCAAATAAAATGGTAGACTTAGATTACTTGTAATTCGATATTGAAAATAAATAATTCAAAAATATTCATTAATAATTAAATTAAATATTAATTCTATAAATAACTAATCTCTTACTAAAATTAATAGCTCTTTTAATATAATAATTCTTAAACACTTAAATTAATTGACTAAAAATTGAACTAATTAATAAAATATATAAAATTCAAAAACTATCAATTTAAATAATATAATTTGAAGTTAGTATCTTTTGAAATATTATTATAATTTAAATAATAATTAGGAAATTGATGAATTCCATTTTAGGAAAGTATTATGTAGACATAGATGCTTTAAGAATAATTATGTTAAAATACTTTTAATATTAGTAATATTTGGATATTATGTATTAATTATAAGTAAATTTTAAAATGATATTTATGCACTTATTTTTATATGTTCAATATATTCTTAAAGAACAATGTAGTTTTAAGATAAGAGCTACAATGAACTTCAAAGTTTTAAATTTTACTATTGAATTACTTGAGGGCAAATAATGTTTAAGTTTGAGGAAATTTGATGTGTATAAAATGTGTAGTGAGTTTACTATATTTGGAGAGTGTGTG
>NEWO01000005.1:5139610-5255255 GCA_003013225.1 Phalaenopsis aphrodite
GAACACGAGCTGAGCCCAGACTCACTCGTGTTCGCTTGTTTACACCTCTACTAGTATTTTTAAAAAAATTAATTAACTACAAGGCTACAAAGATCTATAATCAATTAAAAGTCTTAATTAAGAAAATAGAATAACCTCAATCCTTAACATCTTATGGCTACATGATTAGTGTTGTTAAAATGACTTTTTGTTCGTGAACAGCTCGTGTTCGGCTAGCTAAGCAAACGAGCCGAGCACGAACACACTTTTTGAGGTCGAAATATTAACTAGCCGAACACGAGCTGAGCCCAGACTCACTCGTGTTCGGCTCGTTTACACCCCTACCCATAGCAGCAAAGTCCAACTAAAGAAATAAAGAGCATGAGAGTACTGTGCTACCCTAGTGCTAGGACACAACTTCGTTGCTCCATAAGACCCAGCGTCGCTACATTTAATGTTTTAAATTGAAGAATCAGAGTCACAAGATGTGGTGCCCTGAAACCTGGTGCAGTCGTGCATCTTTCCAGCATCCCAGTGTCATCTTGTTAGCGCCCCAAAGCTCCTTGTTGACTTTGGGTAGCTTGTGTTGTTCGCTGACGGTTCGTCCAAAGGCTTTGTTATAAGTAGTGAAATTCAATATAGCATGGGATTTTTTTTCTTCATGTCTTGAGAAGGGGAGAGTCCATGTGCAATGTGAGTGTATCTTATGTTTAGTGGAGAGAGAGTTGAGAGGATATCAAAGGGGAAAACGAATTGTAGAAGAAGAATGGCATGGAGCAAAGAGATATTTCATTTGGGCGTATTATTTCTTTATTTTTTTGTGTAAAAACTTGTTTTTTTAAAAAGTTCTTTCAACACTTGTTGTAGCAATGAGTGATACTAATGTTAACTTTAATAGCTCAGGAAAAAAACACTTATTTTTGTGATTAAATAAATTTTGAGAAAATAGAAAGCTCAACAACTTTAGATGCAAACTTATTTGCTTATATATATATACTTACAAAAGGAATGGTTGGAGGTTATTATACGAGCGCCTAAGACTTCGAGTACCACACTCTACACTCTGGAGGAATCGAACCCCGGACCAAAGGGGATTTACAACTGACAAGCAGATGCCCAACCAACTGATCTTAGTATACGAAGCTATACATATATGAAATTAGATATAAGAAAGATCATCAAATCAACAACTCTTATAAACTGCTGAACAGATAGAGACGTGATGGCTCGATTAGATTAGAGTTATACTTTTTATTTTAATAAAGCAATACGTACCAATCAATTCATATATATATATATATATATATATATATATATATATATATATATATATATATATATATATATATATNATATATATATATATATATATATATATATATATATATATATATATATATATATTCATTAATTATGTTTATTTAATTAACTCTGCCATCAATATCCCCTATTTTTAAAATAGATAAGATCAACAGTCGTAAAAGCAGATGCATGCATAGGCAGTTCCAGCTGCGTTGGAAATGCACTCTCCAAAACCATTCTCTAGTTGAGCGCATAATTCTCTGCAAACGGTAAGGTCGCACTTGTCTGGGTCTACAGTCTCCGCGCATCTCTTATGTGCCTTAGCCATTGCTGGCGTCATCTTTTCAACTGCATAATTATAAAACTAAATAAATTAAATTAATAAATATACAACTGATTTCTTATGTATTTACATATTTAACATCCAAACTTCTATTTTTATATATATACCATTATTGAATCATAAATTGTCTCTTAGATAAAGCAAGTCTCGAGAGTTGGAGCCGGAAAAAGCATAAGAGAGAGAATAGATTCGTCCTTATTGCAGTTAATAGATAATTACATAAGTTCGACTTTGGATCTCCTATTTATAGGAGATTTTTTTATAAAATTACAGAAATAAGAGGATAGTTATAGAAACCGTCCTTAGTGCAGTTAATGTCTTAAATTAATACAAGACTTGTGTTAGCATCTAAATATAATCCAACAGTTATTAGAGAATTAATGCATATTAGTTCGATTGACCAGGACAAGTGGTTGTGTGGCGATTGCTCATGCCAAACAAAGCCAATCAATAAACTAGTTGTGATTGGGCTCCCTTAAAAGAGATTTGTGTAGTTGGGACCATAAGCACAGTCCGTCGATTAAAACCCTCAACAACATGGGTCTGTCGGTGAAATAGAGCAGTCGGCTGTGGAATGGCTGGTTCGGATCATGCTCCTTCGGCCTATCGCTGTGATTGCTAGGTCATCGCCCTTAGTTTTTTTATTGCTTTGAGATTCTTGCTAGTAGTTTTGGCGTATGCATATTAGTTTCCCGAACTTTCCCGCTCCTTGATTGTGATAGTTACGATAAGGACTGTGAAATTGTTAAACAATTAGTGGCACCAAAGTTGAAAAAATTAATTTGATGATTTTCTTCCCTTTGGATTTTGTGCCCAATGAGCCTTATAAATAGGATCATAGGGTTGATATTTACATTCTTTACAACAAATTTTCCACATATAGTCGAAGCATGACTGACAGTATGAGCTAAGGCGAGGTGGACCCTGAACTTCTGGCTATGGCAGGATATCAGACCCCTGCCTCTATAATGGAGGAAAAACGGTTGAGACCTGAATCTATGTCGGTCAATCAGTTGGCTCATCTGAGGGTCTTGAGGCGCGGGTGCCATAAAAGCCTCGCCAGGGAAGCCTTCTCCTAGGGCTAGCGCAGGTGTGAATGTTGAGAGCCTATAAGGCTCGGTTGTCAAGGGCCTCTGAGTAGGTGGAAAGGGGTCGACGACAGTCACTAACCCTCTCTAGCAGCCACCACAAAAAAGTGGAGGTACCTCGTTGCATGGGGGAGATGTGTTTACGAAGGCCCTTTCTACAATGGACCGATTTAAAAGTATGTAATAATTGTTTTGATTGTTGGAGGGTTTTAGTGATTTCTTGACATTATCTCAATGCAGATTAATCAGTCGGGTCGGAGGATCATGAGAACGGTGGAACTTCAAAAGATGTTGTCGAATTCACTCTTTATCTTGCATCCGGGCTACAAAATGTGATCGCCGCTCTCCCCTCATTGGCTGACGCCAACGGGCATTGGCTTGCTTGATTCTTTTTCAACAGATGGTCCCACTCAGTCAACCTCGCTTGGCCACTTTGGTGGCCCTCAACAGAAGCAGTATAACAAAGCGCAACTTTCTCCCATATTTCTTAAGTAACTAACGAACGTTGGTGGACCCCAACAGGAGCAGTTAGAGGTTCTGCTGATGATCTAATGCAAGAATTGTCAGCCAGCCTCGCTACCATAAATTTAGAAGCCATACAAACGAAAGTCGCCACTTTGAAAAGTGAGTTGGCGAAGGTCTTGTGTGAGCCAGAAGCACTTCATGAGTCGATCATTCTGGGTAAGTTCCAACACAATTCCGTCTGAGTTGATCAACTTAGGTTAAGCGTAGAGTTCGTCCTCCAAAAGTTGACTTGGAAGAGGTATGCCCCGACCGAGGCCTTGGAAGATCTGTTTGTAAAGCACTTCATTGAGATCTATAATAATGTAATTTGTAATAAAATAATATTTAATTAAATATGAAAGGATGTTTTGTAAGACACTTATCATTAAGTGATGCCTCGTTTCATGTGCCCGACCAATAAATAGGGTGAGAGAGTGTTTTTTATCTTTCACGCATTCTGATATTTTTCTCTGTGTTTTTGAACCCTCTTCTTCTTCCATCCCTCAACAAACTTCTCATGTTGGCTGCCAAATATTCTCCCACACTCTTCGAATTTGTGAAGGATGCCTACCCTTCATTCTTGATTGAGAACGAGGTGGGGGTATTACAAAAGAAATATGTTTTTAGCGACAGCATCGTCCTTCAACGAGTGTCAAGTTCTGCATGCATATGGGTGAGGATATGATCTTTTATCGAGAATAGTATATGTATGGTCTCTAGCTACCTTTGTGTACCGAGCTTCAAAGCATTTTCAATAAGTATGAGGTAATTCCATCCCAAGTATTGCCTAACTACATAGCCTTGCGAGAGCATCTTGTGGCTGATCGACCTGTGTAGACACTTTTATTCATTTAAGGTCGATAAGAAAGGGTTCGCCATGCTCTTTACCTACAAGAAGCTTCACCTGCTTGGGGTGGAGAAAAAGATGAAGGATTGGCGGAAAAAGTTCTTGATTGGGACTTGTTCTGATGACTGGGGGATTCGAACCAGGTCGCTGAAACTAGCGGCTAACAGGCTAAAGTCCATTTCGGAGGATATGAATACCGCTAAGGCGATGTTGAACGGTCTCCACCTCTCGATTTTGCAGTATACTACAAAGTTGATAGTCACCCAGAAACTGAGGGCAAAGTGACTAAGGAATGATGGTGCCTTTCAGAATGTGATGAGGTAATGCTAGCCAAGGCATCGAAGGAGACGTTAGCTACCAAGTAACGAAAATGGAAGCATCCCTTGGCTGTAGATAACTTTGTAGAAGATGAGGACCCACTCCTTAGTAGTGTGGCATCAAAATATATTTATTCTATCTATGAAAAGTTGTTAGTAAGAATAGGGTGACTAGAGGTTATTATTATTGCCTAAAAATCTACTTCTCATTCTGTCAATATAGGGGAAGGTAACAGGAGGAAGTATGTCGTTGAAGGGACTCTGGAAGATTCTGTGGTCGTAACTCCTTCATCAAAGTTTGGTGTGTCGGTCATTGCACCACGAAGTATTGCCATTCTATCAGATTTTAGGGTTGGTGGTTCCTTATTCATTGCCATGTTCAAGAGGGAATGGCCAGCTGACTTGCCTCTCTGATTTCATATGCATCATCATTAGAATGGATGACTCTGTCTGACGATTACACACCATCCCCTTCTCATGAGTGGAAAACCATCCGCCGACAAAGAAAAGGGCCAACCAAAGGGCAGTTTCTCCTCCCCCTCTGCTAGAAAGGAGTGAGGAGGCCTTTGAGTGGCAGCTGGTAGCATGGGGACAGGGCAATTATGTGTCAGTTTTGACAAGTAGTTCAGTCTTCTGGATGTGTTAAGAGACAGGTTTTTGCATTTAAATGAGAAAAAGGGCATGACATCGCTACTAATGGAGTTGTTCAGTAGAGCTTTGGAGGGCTTTGGCTGTGTGGAGCTTGTCTGGAACATGGATCATTTTCATTTGATGGCAGCTCAAATCACTCATTTACAAGGGTTGGATCTAAACAGATCAGAAGAATCTCTGGAGTAGGCTTAGATGAAAATTATCTCTCTAAAGGTGGAGTTGGGGAGGGCTCATGACAATCGGGATCTCCTACAACTCAAATTTGATAGTGCCTCTAAGGCTAATCAAGAATACCTTGATGCCATAGAGGCCTCAAAGAAAGAGGTCATGGAGTTGAAGAACAGGTTGCCTCGTCCGTTTCGCAGAAAGAACACAAGGTTGGCATGACGAGTCAACTTATACGTAGAACGGACTATGCCATCCTAAGGTTCATTCACTATGGTCTAGTCAATCCTGAGTTCTCTGGCCCAGATGAGTTCTTTACTCTGAGTCCAGACAAGTTTGAAGGGTCCTCCAAAGAGGTGGAAGCTTCTGGTAGCGAAGATCGATCGGCCACCTGCTAGGGCCTCGCTCAATGATGCTTTGTAATTTTCTTTTTTTTCTTTGAAGAAGTCGAAAGAAAACACTTTTATAACTTTCTTTGGTATATGAAAAAGAAAATGTCATTCATTTTTTGGTTATTGCAACTTGTTTTGCTTACGACTTGATTTAATTGTGTGCTCATCTGTGAGCATGTCTCCTTAGTCGATCGATAGTCAACCCATTCGATCGGATCATCGCCCCTATAGGGACTCGCACCTATGGGAACCCTAAGGAAACACACTGGATTTTATTTTTGGTGAATGTTTTTGATCGCCCCAAGGCTAAATCCTGAACTTTGAGCAGCGTATATTCTCAAATTGGCTGACTGTTAATTTTTAAAAGTTGGAGCCCTTGATATATAATAACATATTTCACCTTTTTTTTGTTGATTGGCCAGAATAGTCGACCTATTGTGGAAAAAAACTTAACCTCTGATTGAATGTCGTCAGCCAGAATAGTCACCTGTAAAGGCTACCTTTGGGGACTTGTCTTCAGAATGATTTGTACTATTCTCTTTCGCGAATGTCGTCGCTAGTGAGCAGAGAAACATCTCTGAGAGATCAATCCTTCCTACCTCATTGGTTTGGGATTGTGAAGCCAAAGTGGCGTGAAAGTAATCAACCGACCCATTTTAGTCAATCTTTTTTGCAATTCATTCCTTTTCATTCGACATACTTGTGTGTGCGAGTTTCAAAATCAGACACCAACCAATTCCTTTGGTGTGCCTGATCGGATCAAGTTCTTACGAGCATTGGGGGACGAAAATCGATCGCTGCGATGGGACCAACATCACCTCCCTATCACGTGACCTTCAACAGACCAATATTAAAGACTGTGATAATTATGACTTGCATTATTTTTCTCTTTCATTTTTTGGAAATTAGTCGCCAACCCATCCCATCATTGTGCCCTATTTTCTTTTCTCAGTGAGTCCTTGGCAGGGTTTTCTCGTGAGACTAGTCTTGGGACCGCTGACCTCATCTGCCTATAAAAAAGAGAGAACGAGACCTTCGCTGATTGCGTTTACACTAAAAAAAAATTGCTAGTTAATGGAGAGCATTGAGAGTCCAGCTGGCTTTGCAAGGAATTGAAGGTGAAGGTAACCTTTAGCTAACAGAAGTGTTGGGCCTCATTCATGTCATATGCTAGTTTTTCTTTTTTCCTTTGAGTTGATTGTAGAAGGAGAGGATTTTCTCCAAGTTGGGTGTCAAACGTGGCACCCAACGAGGTGGACTATCGAGGTTATCCCAACTTGCGAATGGGTGTAGTGTCACTCGTGGAAATTTTGTGTCTCCTTCACATCCCGAGGGAATGCAATATGTTTGTTTGAATGATGTTGCCAGAAGGATTTCAACTCCTACCCGTTAGCGACAGAGGGGTAGGATTCATGGGCCTTTTGACAACGAATAGTTGAGATTGCTCATGCCAAGCAAAGCCGATCAATTGACTAGTTGTGATCGAACACCCTTGCAACAAAGACTGTAAGCGCGGTCTGTCGATTGAATCCCTCAACAGCGTGGTTCCGCCGACCCAATAGAGTAGTCGCTCGTCGAACGAGTGGTTCACACCATACTAATTCAACTTGTTGCTTCGATTGTCTGACCGTCGTCTTTGGTCATTTGATTACTTTGAGATTCGTGCAAGCAGTTTTGGCGTATCCAACCATATTATTTATGCATGAAAAAGATGTACTCCATGTTGAAAAAATAAAAGTGATATTTTTATGTGATATTAAAGATTTAGATGATAAAAAATTTAAAAAGCAAATTTTAAGTGTTTTCTTGTAATAATATAGGAATTGGACGAGGCACGTATGTAATTGCCCCTCATAAATTAAAATTCATTTAATGTATTAAATTTATATCTTTTTGTATCTGAGAAAAGAAATTGTGATTTTGAGAATCTCTCACGTACAAGGAACAAAACAAAACGTGAAAAATAGATACTCGGAGAAAATATTATGTCCAGATGACGGACGTATGGATCGAACATAATGCTTTCTCTAAATCTTGAGGATTGCATTACATTTATTACCTGAAGCAAGAACAATGAGGAGCAAGAGAAGGAAGGGAACTCTGGAAGGCTTGGCCATTGTCGATCTCAGCAATCAGCTAAAGGAAAACGAAATGCTGTTGTGCAAGAAATTGTTTGGCAATCTATTGAATATAAGACATTGCAACACTAACTCCTAAATCACAAAGCTACCTAATATAGAAATATTGACTACTAAAAATAGGAAAGGCACAGCAATGTACAGTTTGGCTAAAATGATTGCCAGAGTAGGACTTGCTGGCTTTCAAACTGCATGCCTTTGGTCAAAGATAATCTCAGAAATACTTCATAAAGTTTTGGTGAATTTTTAAATCATTTTAAATTATTTATCATTTATTAATTAATTTTCTTTCAATAAGTTTTAAGAAATTAAATGGCATCAAAATTTAATTAAAATTTACAGGGAAGACTTGAAAGTCATCCTGAACACTACAAAATATGAGATTGCTTAGTTGTCAAATATTATTGTTTCTAAATTATTGAACTTATTTGACTTTAAAATTTTAAAAAAATGTTTTTGATGAATCATTGAGAAATTTTATCATTGGCATAAATCTCGAGACATTTTTTGAATAACGAATGTTTCAAGTTTAAATTCAAGATCATCTGAGACCTCGATTTCAGCAAGTTTATAGCCAAATTGATCATCTCGACAAGACAAACCCATTGATACCACAATTGGTTTGATCTGAGTCAAATCAAGTCCAAATCAAGCTATTAAATCACATTTAGAGGATATGAATTGTTAATTGAATGTTAGATGAACTCAAAATTTGACATACTTATAGTCAAATCTAGCATCTCGAGGAGAGGAATCGAACAAGCCTATACTTGCTTAATTTTGAGGGCATTAAGACCCTCCAAATTTTAAAATATACTTTGATCATGTGGCTATGTGAGTTATTCGTCGAATGACCAAAGTGCTCCTCTCCCAAAGGCTATAAATTTACTCTCTCTTCACTGTAAGGGGAGCATATTGTTCCACTATTGTACTACATTGAAGTCCCGGTGATAACTCCTGCCCTCCGTAGCCACTAACCATCGTCGAACACTGTCAGTCGCCTACCATAAACCATTGTCGACACCCCCCCACCATCGTTAATGAAATTTGATTTTTAACAATGTGTCTTGCATACGATGTAACAAAAAATCTCAAATTTAATGTAAAAAAAAAATGTTGTATTTAAGTCTCAATGTAACTTTTGGCTTTCGTAGCCGCTGACTAAGGTCGATCAATACCAGCCACCCCTACTCGTCGTTGTCTGTGAACTTTGCTTGTTAACAACGTATCTAAAATACATTGTAACAATGTATCCCAAATACTATGCAACGAATAATATCATTTAAAGTCTTGAGGATACCATTTACATCCATAGTCGTCGACCATCATTGACCACCGCCCACTGGCCATCCTTGCTCATTGACGTTGTCTAACTCTACTAGCTATCGACATATATCAAATATGGTATAATGATGTATCTAGAATACAGTGTAATGACAAATCTTGAATATGGTGAAATAATGTATCTAGAATATAATATAAACAAATAAAATCGTATTAAAGATCCGACAAAAACTCCCAAAGACAACTGCTTTTGACCGTCATATTTTAGAATATGACGACTTCTTTCATAGTCATGAAGTTTTTTATACATCATATAACAACAAGTGTTATCTGTTATGTAAAATAGTAAATTTGATAGAAGGGTTACAACCACTAACTGGTGTAGCATTAACTACGACTTTTTTGGCCAATTACTTTTGAAGCTTCCAACTACAACCTATGTGATCAATTGATGCTATTGTAGTCACCAACTATGTTTTTTTATAACCAATAGATAATATTACAGTCTCCAACTTTGGTCATTATGGCCAACTGATGTTATTGCAATCTTTACTTACGGATTCTGTCGCCAGCTGTGCTATTGCAGGCACTAACTTTAGTCTATGTGGTCAACTAATGATATTGCAGTCACCAACTGCGACATTTATGGCCAATTTGACTATTAGTAGTCACCTCGGCCTCTGTGGTGAACTAAAGCTACTACAACTACCAATTATAATCTATGTGATTAACTATGACCTATATAGTTAACTATCTACTACAACTTCCAACTATAGTCTTTGTGACGAAATAATGCTACTACAACTACCAACTACGACTTATGTGACTAACTTTGACTTATATGACTAATCACTACTGCATTTTTCAACTACAACCTTTCTGGCCAGCAAACACTATTGTAGTTATCAACTACAACCTATGTGACTAACTATGACCTATATGACTAATTACTACTACAGTTTCCAACTACGACCTTTATGACCAACTAACACTAATACAACTATCAACTATGATTTATTTGGCCAACTATAACTTGTTTTGTTAATTGCTACTGCAGCTTCCAACTTCGACCTCTATAGCCAACTAACTGTTACTACAACTACCAACTACAATTTGTGAGGTTAATTGTTATTGCAGTGATTGATATAGTTTTTATTGTCAAGCGACACTATTATAATTTCTACCTGCGCCCTCTATGGGCAATTGATGCTATTGCAGTCACTAACAATGATCTCTATTGCCGACATATGTTATTATAGCTTTCAATACGACCTATACTGACAATTAAAACTATTATAGTCACTAACTATGACCTACGTGACCAATTACTACTACAATTTCTCATTATATCTTCTATGTCAGACCAACACTTATAGTTGCAACTACAACCTATGTGGCTAGTTATTAGTACAATATCCCACTATGGCTTTTATGACTAATAGACGTTCTCGTAACTACCAACTATAACCTAAATGGCCATTTACTACTACATCGTCTCACTACAACTTTTATGACCAATGGACACTCTTCTAGCTACCAACTATGACCTATGTGATTGGTTACTATTAATGTTATTAACACCAACATTTATGACCGACTAATATCTTTGCAGAAACTAATTGCTATCTTTGTGGCTAATATTGCTATTATAGCCAAGAATCATGTTTGTCGTAGCCACGTTTGTAGTAGCCAACTTAATTTTTAGGGCCACCCTCATCGCAGGATCATAGAAACATTACTTATTGATCTTGTTGGATCGAAGAAGATCAAAATCCCACTTTTGGATCAGTTAGATCTCTTATACTTTCACTCATGACACTCGTTTCCTTTCTGATGAAGAATATGAAATCAAAGCCATCCATCAAAGCTTATTGGAACAAACGACTCTGATGGACTCAGTTAGTTGAATAAAATTGACATTAGGATCCAAACTTTAATCTAAGAAATCAGAGCGCACAGGCAAAACGAAAGCGTTGCCTGTCGGCTATCCCGGTTAATTATTAAATGATTAATTAAGTTAGCTAATAATCTAATTAATTACATAAAATAAGAAAAAAAATTTAAAAATAATAAGAATTACAAAAATACAAAAAATTATGGGAAATGCTTAGCACAGTGAGCACTTCCAAGGAAATTATAATCCCCAATTTATCCTCTATAATTTGGATTTAATTTTAAAAATATAAAAATAATTAAACTAAGATTAAAACCCTTATTATAAAATAATTATGGGCTCAAATTTCAAGTGAACATCCGTAAGCCCGTGCGGATCTCTATGAATTTTCGTAGAAACTTTTGGCGGCCTAGCATTGACCGAATATTATCGCTTTGCCCCCTTTAATGAAACGCTTGAACACTTCCTTGCCCTAGCAGCACACACCGAGATCCATCGCCTCCTCCTGGGCACCGAAAATCTTCCTCCAACCGCATTTACTCCTTCAAGACTTAGCTGCCTTCCCGCGTTCTACCCTAAGGTTCTTCTTCTTCGAAGATTTTGCAGGTATGCATATTCCTTTTTTTCTTTTTTGTTTCTTCTCCATTTTATGGATAACAGACGACGATCCTACCTTAACAGCTTCAAATCCTTCTTCCTCCCGCGTTCCTGACCTCCTTCGGCTTCTTCGGCGATCTCGCAGGTATATATTTTTTTTGGTTTATATTTTTTTTTCCGTTAATTCCATATTTCTTAAGGTTTCGAATCCTTCTTCTAGTCAAATTCCTGGCTCAAGGTTGTTTTCCTCTTCACTTCTCTATCTCATTTCTTCGGAGGAAGCTTGTAGAGTATTTTTCTATTTTCCTTCATTTCATTTTCTGCTTCTCAAGCAAGTGATTGATATTTATGGAATATCAAGATAGTTTTTGTCGAGTAATTGCAGTTCTGCGGCTTTTTTTCGCTGCAAAAAAGGTATTTGTTTTAACAATCGAAAGTGAATTAGGGGTTAAAAATGAATATTATATCATGTGTGAATAGCAAATAAATCTTATGGTTTTTGTGTTTGTCTTGTTTTTTTTGGAATTTGTTCAATAGGTTAGCCTTTTCTTTATTTTGACTTGTTTAAGTTTTCTTATAAGAATGTTAACTTGCTTTTTATTTTGATTCATTGTTGTAATATATAACATAAATGGGTACTACAATTCTCAGTCTATTTTTCTTAGCAATATTTGCGTTTACATATCCATGACCTAAATGAAAATTTAATGCATATGTGTTTAATCATCAAAGTTTGATATTCATAACTTTTAACATTTATATGTTATAAAAGTTATGAATGAAAGTGTATTTCAACTTTGAAAAAAAAAATGGTCACACGTCCCTTTAATTGGTTATCTTTTAAGTTTTCATCAATATTTGATAAAAAATTGTTAAATTAATTAGTTTATTAATAATATGTTAAATCCTAAATGGAAAATATATTTAATACATTCGTGTCACCGAAAATAAGAGCATTCCTATAACAATCATTTTATTTCATATGTTCACCTAGCTAACAAGTTAAAAATTTAAAATATATTAATCAATCTCATAAATTTATTACATAACAATTACTGACTAATTACCAAACAATTACATTTATTACATAATTAACACTTTGAAGTTTTACTAATTTATTACATAATAAATTTTGCTCATCGAGTTACAAAAATTTCAATGTTACAGACTTTTTTTAAACAGTTTTACCAAACAAAGACAAAATGATCGTTTTTTCAGAAACAGCCGCTCTGCAGCTATCTTCACACAGCTGCACCAAACAGACAGTCAGCTTCCCCGCAGCAGCTTCCCCGCAGTAGCTTATTGAGGCAGCGCATCTGCAGCTGCGCCAAACAGAGCCTTAATCTGTGTTCTTCCGTCGATTCACTCTAAGTAGTTGAACCAACTTAATTAATTAAATTAATAACTTTAGTTAACCTAATTTTAAAAATTAATAAAAATTGAACATTCCTAAGGCCAAATAATGGGTTTAGAGTTTAATTGGAATATAAGGAGATTAAAATTAATTAATGAAGTTAAAACTTTAAGGAAACTTGGAATTTATTTGATAAAAAAAAATAAAATTGTCAAAAGATAATTAATTGAATTATTGAAGTAAGAAATTCTAATTAATCAATTATCATCCTTCTATAAGTGAACTTCTAAAGTGATAGGAATTAATCTACTTAGTCAAATTTAATGAACTTTTATGGATGAACTCTTAATTTCATAAATAAAACTAGAAAAGAATAATAAAAATATTTTATCAATTATAATATTTTTCATAATTTTAAAATAAAAAAAATTAAAGAAATTTTAATTTAATTATAACTTAATTAAATCAAGACGAAAATGATCTAATTTTTTTGCAATAAATTTTGGATATCATCCCCAATCGGCCAGCAATTTCTTCTATATTTTTTGAATTATTTTTTAATTAATAATACTATTTTTATCAAATAATATTTAATAAAAATTTTAAAATAATTCAAAAATTTCCTAACTTTTTCTAAATTTGAATTACTCGTTTTTTTAGTTTTATAAAATAATTTTGAAAAAAAAGAGTTGAAATGACCTGACAAGTTTTGGGTTTTTAAATAGCTAGACGTTTTTAGACCATTAAAAAATCATTAATCTAGCATCAATCCTCTTAAGTTCAAATCACTTTCAAACCCCAAAAAATCTTATATTTGGTGTTTAAGCGTCCCAAAACCTTGTATTATGGTAATTAGGGTTTTTGCACCTTTAAAGCTTCGAATCAAAGCCCTTCATTACTACGACCTACTATGATGGATTGCTGACATATAGGATTATCTAAAAAACTTATTGTTCACAAATAGCTCGTGTTCGACTCTCTAAGTAGCTCATATTCTACTCATATGTTTAGCAAACAATCGAAACACAAACAAATTGTTTATGTTTGTTCATTCATGTTACGCTCGAAGTGATTATATATATATATATATACACACACACACATACATATATTCATGAGCCTTTAATCGAACATGTTTATCAAGCCTCTTAAAAGAGCTTGCTGGTTATCATTGAATGGTATTGTTTTTTAACATGAATAAAATTTACATGAACTAGTTCATACTTGTCCATTTAATTATAAAATAATTATAAATATGCCCAAATTTGCTGAATTAGATAAACAAGTAAACACAAAAGAACTAGTTGTCTATTCGAGTAACGACTAGTTTGTTGAACGTTTGATTTGATTGCAGCCCTACAATTGTTATTAGTTTTTTACTTTTTACTTTTTAGGGTATATAATTGTCACTTAAAATTAACGAACAAAAATTATATTAAATTCCCTTTTGCATTCTCCGTCCACCTCTTCCTCTCCTTACAGAAACCCTCGCCGACCATCCCCCTCCCCCAACTTCTGCTCGAATCCGGCGACTGGAGGTAGCTGGAAAGTGGCAAGGCAACAGGGATCGTGGTTTACGAAGAATTCAAAACTTACATCTTTCTTCCCCCTTCAGACCGCAATGTCCTGAAATCAGGTAACTCTCATCTTCCTCCCTCCAACAGGATCTACTAAATCCAGGATTCAAGGCAAAACGGAGGAGAAATGGGATTTCAATTTCTGTTGGATTAAGTTGTCATTTTTACTCTTTGTTAGGATTTGGATTAAATCCTGCTTTCAAACAGTTCCTTAGGTTTTTTCCTTGATTCCATTTGCAGTTGCAGACTTGAGACGGGTCTGCGGTACTCCTCTTCATCTTGTTAATCCAGGCTCCAGTTGTCATTGAACTGTCTTGCTCGCCAGATTGGCCACATCCCGACGTTGAATCAGTTAACCTTCTTCCATTTCTTCGCTCTCCCTTTTTTGGTGGTTGGTAAGCTCTCTGATTCTCACCTTCTCTCACTTTTCTTTAAACTTTATTAGCTTTTCTTGTTACTTTGTTCTTCTGGTGCCTTTGGGTGATTTATTTTAATTTCACATGCTCAGATTTATTTTTTTGTTGATCTATTCGTCGCTTAAGGAATTATTGTGTTAGAGTAATTGTAAGAGTGATGTTTATTCAATATAAGATGGTTGAATGTAGATCTCAGTGATTGGCAATGCACAACATAGGATAAGAAAATGTTCCCCGTAGCTTAAAATATTTTTGGAGGATTAAAAATGTAAAGTGAGTGGCCCTAAGATAACATTGAAAGAAGTTGTTTAAAATGATTTACGGATTATAGGTTTTACACATTTGGCAACACTCAACAACAATAACAACAACCGGAAAACGATTATTCATAAAGCTAATCACAAATAGATTGGATAAGGTAATGATGATGTTTTGAGCTCGTGACATTTTTTTTTAAATTGTTCTTAAGAAAAACATCACAATGGTTTTATGAAATTTTGTTTGGTTTCTCCTTTATTTTTAGCTTTCAGTGATGTATTTAAATGTTTTGTATGTATGAATGATGTGAACTTTTGTTGTGCCAGTTTGTGTGGAAGTGATGAAGCTCCAAACTTATGCTGCATTTAGTTTCTTGGCAACAGTAGCTGCTGTTTACCATGCATTCAGCAGTAGAGGCCAGTTTTACCCTGCGATGGTTCACTTATCTACATCCAAGATATGTTTTGTTCTTCTTTTGAACATGGGTCTGGTCATGATGTGCATAACATGGCAATTAGTCAAGTCTTTATTTCTCGGTTCTCTTAGAGAGGCAGAAGTCGAAAGATTGAATGAGCAATCTTGGAGGGAGGTCATGGAAATTCTTTTTGCTATTACAATATTTAGACAAGATTTTTCAGTCATGTTTCTTGCTATGGTTACTGCTCTTCTGTTGATCAAAGCATTGCATTGGTTGGCTCAAAAGAGGGTTGAGTACATTGAGACAACTCCGGCTGTACCTAAATTGTCTCACATTCGGATTGTTGCTTTCATGGGATTTCTCCTTCTTGTTGATTGTCTCTTCTTGTACAGTTCTATAAAGTCATTGATACAGACCTGGGAAGCATCAGTTTTCCTCTTCTTTGCTTTTGAGTAAGTCGATAATGCACCTTTTACTTAGCAATAGAAGGGAACAATTGTTCTTTTAATTAATTTTCAATTTTTTTTTAAGTTAGAGCAATGTTGCAATTCCCTTTAAAAGAAACTTTCAAAGCTTACTTGCAATTTTGAAAGCCAAATAGTGCTTGATTTTTGGACTACTATTTATTTCCTTTTTTCAAGAGCAATTGCACTAGGTTTTTTGAATGGTTATTACATATATCTCTTAGATTTTAAATTCCTTTTTAATTCATATTTAGTTCCATAATTTCATAATCTTGATAACTAACTACAGTTTGCTCATCTTTATTGTTGATTTGGGGTAAAAAAGTGCGTGTTGAACTTCTATAATTGTTATCTGATGTTCTGCTTTCCAGAAAAGGTCCAAAAGAGTTCATTAACCTGAGGAAGAAGCTGAATCAATTTATGAGACTAATTGCCTTATGCTGATATTTATGTGTGATGCCATGACATTGGCACACAGTTTGAGTTATTTAGACAGTTTCATGGGATGTAACACAGTTTAAGAAGAAATATTGGGCTATCTATTTGGCATAAAAGTTGAGGATGTTTCTACTTTAAAATGGTAGCCTAATGTACTTTTGCTATTTCTTTAGGAAACATTTTCAGTTCGATTGTTGTGAGAAAAATAAGATGCAAAGATTAGAGGTAAAAGGATGGAACTGAAGTAACATGGTTAGACATTGCACTGAAGCATTTGTGTGAAATAGAATTAACACCTCATGAAGCACTTATGCTGGTATTAGAAGTGGATGATTTGTAAGGCCGACTTTGAATATTAGGGATGAGGTTGGAGAAGATGATGATGGTTGTAGAGGTGGTGATTATTGCTGTTTGAAAATATTGTAAAATTATATGAGAGAACGATGTGCAATTTTATATGGTTGTTATGGATGTTGAATTTTCTGGCGTGACTTTTATGATTGTTGGCAGTTGAGCAATGAAAAATATAAATGTTTGTGCTTTTCTGTGTTATTTTACTTTTAAGAGATAAAAGAAAGGAAAGCTTGGTTATCACATTTTATGATAGATAAATTATTTGCATGCGTCCAGGGATAGACACTTAATTAAATGGTATCATGTTTTTTATTTGAATTAAATATTGTGTGTGGTTGGGTTCTATAAGAATGAAATTCTTGAGATCCACATGATAAATATGCTATTTTATTTCTTTTGAATGCCTTCTGAACTTAGCATGCCACAAAACAGCAGTGCACAAATGATGGTGTTCTTAGTAGCCCGATCATTATCTTTTAATCTGTGGCATTCATTGAGTTTTTTTTGTTTGTGGTGGCGGCATTGAGTGTGCACATAAGTTGAGACATATTAGAAGATTAGGAAGGGGCAAACCTTTTTGTTAGAGCCAAGTCCTGTATTTATAACATCTCTCTACTCTATTTTTTGCTATCTTTTGCAATGTAAAAGTGCAACTAGCTGTTGCACTGGCATTGCCATGCATGATAGTTAATTGTTTCTTAACTTATTGAATTACAGGATGTTCCACGTAATCCTATCCCTTATGCTTGAAATACGCTTAACACATTTTCTTGTAGATTTTCGAAATAACTTCAAAGTATGACACTGGCATTGCCATGCATGATAGTTAATTGTTTATTAACTTATTGAATTACAGGACGTTCCACGTAATCCTATCCCTTATGCTTGAAATACGCTTAACCCATTTTCTTGTAGATTTTTGAAATAACTTCAAAGTATGTAGATTTTGTTTGGGTTCTGTTACAGATTGCTTCATTTCTTATAGTGAATGAGTGCTTCAGCAATGTTGATCTAATGCTCTGAGCAGCGAATTACTTGTCTCGTCTTGATCATTTATTTCTTTCCATCAGTTACTTTTGATGCTTTTACCATTACTTGGGTCTAATATCTTAGTTTGATTTGTGTTTCTTTTGTTTTCTAGATACACTATACTAGCTACTACAACAGTTTCAACTTTTGTAAAGTACGTTTTCTATGTTAGCGACATGCTTATGGAAGGACAGTGGGAAAGGAAGGCAGTCTATACATTTTACTTGGAGCTTGTTCGTGATCTTCTTCACTTGTCAATCTATATTGTATTCTTTCTTGTGATCTTTGCGTAAGTACTTCATAACATGATGTGATGACAATTAAACAAAATTTAAAATTAAATCTACTGCTTGTGGTTGCTGAGATGTAGTATGATGCATTTGTTCTAAAAATGAGTATTGTTTGAATCTCTAGCATTATGTACATAAAATTTTAGTTGTAGGTTACCTATATTTTGGTCCTAATGGTCAAACTAAAAAAGTTGCCTTCAACTTAGTGGTAGTTTTGTCTTTTGCATTTCTTCCATATATGGAATTCTGTCTCATTGGGTTTATATGTTCATGGTGACTTCCTTTTTTCTTTGCTGTTGCCATATTTTTTTTTTCAAATTTTTACTCTTCATTCTGGTCCCTTTGTATGGAGAACAGGATGTATAATGCTTTAATTTTTAGATTTTTTTTTTGGAATTTAAAGGTTATTAAATGGTTTGCGGGATTTTTAGCAGAAATGGTTAGATTTATTTGAGTTTATAAGTTTTGGATGTCATTGCATTTTATTTCTTCTTGCATTATATGATCATTAGTTTATTTCGTTGACACTGTAGATTTTTAGGGTTAATTGTGTTTATATAAATATTTTTATTGGTTTTTATTTGCGTTAGATTGGAATGAATAGAAAATGAATCAAACAATAAATGAGTAGTCCTGAGTTGCAGACTTATTGAAACCATAGGAAGTTGGATCCTAGGTCTCTCTCCCTAGGAGAAATTCTATGAGGAAAGACTATACATATAATCTTCCTCTTTTTTTAGCCGTTATGTGTCAAAGTGCCACCATATGATGGAAATCTCAGTAGCATTTTTTATTATTGTAATATTTTGCATGTATTGTTTGTTGCTGCGTCAAGCTAGATTTGAAGTTTAAGTGTTGCCTTTGTCATATGTTTTCCTATATCAGGAGCTATGGTGTGCCTCTGCACCTGATCCGTGAGCTTTACGAGACATTTCGAAGCTTCAGAATGCGTGTTGCAGACTATATTCGATATCGCAAAATCACTTCAAATATGAATGAACGATTTCCTGATGCATCGCCCGAGGAACTTAATGCGTAAGTTTGGTGTCAATTTGATTGCTTTCGGTCTTTAGTTTTTCTTTGATTGGAATGATAATTTGTTCCACTATACCGCAAATATAGAAGTGACGCAACATGTATCATATGCCGTGAAGAGATGATTACGGCCAAAAAGTTGCGCTGCGGGCATCTTTTTCATGTGCATTGTCTTAGATCTTGGTTAGAGAGACAGCATACTTGCCCCACCTGTAGATCTTTAGTTGCTCCTCCTGAAAGTGGTTCCACAGCTATTGGGCAACAACAAGCAGTGCCTTCTGATAATCAGCCTGGTATATTTACTGTACTTATGCCGTTTGTTATGCACATGCTGTTTTCAAATGACTTTTCAGCATCTCTATGTTCATTTTCTACCATGATCTTCAACACCTTGGAATTTTAAACCACTTTTTTTTTTACTTTTTTATTTTGCTACAGTGGTAATATTGTAATCAGAAAGTTTCTTCCACTCTTTCACTATGGAAATTTTTTCATGGAGCTTCTTTTGGCTGACACATGGATTAGGCATTGCCTCAATTGTGTTGCCATTTTATCATGATAGTTTTTAACTTTTAATGTACCTTGGTGTATGCTTTTCACTGATGATTCTTTCTTATGGATAAGATTAAAGAAAGAGCTCATGAAAAACTTTAATTAAGGAGGTCTACATTGGAGTCTAGAGGCCTTCATTTGAGCAGAACTAAAACTGAATACATGAAATGTAATTTTAGTGGTAGTAGCTCTAGTGACAGAGTTGTAATTATGGGTGATCAAATCCTTAAAAGGTGTGAACATTTTAGATATCTCGGGTCTATTCTTCAAAGTGATGATAATATTGATAGCGATGTTATTAGTAGAATTCAAGTTGGTTGGTTGAAGTGAAGGAATGCATCGAGCCTATTGTGTGATAGAAAAGTACCGCTTGGACTGAAAGGAAAATTTTATAAGATGGTGGTGAAACCTGTATTACTCTATGACACAAAATGTTGGTCTTTCAAAGAGAAGCATAAAATAAAGTTAAGTGTTGTCGAGATGAAAATGCTTAAGTGGACGAGTGACTTGAAACTTGAGAAAAAATTCGAAATGAATATGTCTATGATAGGGTTGGTGTAGCTCCAATGACGGATAAGATTAGAGAGACTCGTCTTAGATGGTTTGGTTACATTAAACGCCGACCATCTGATGATCCGATTAGGACAGTAGATGTTTTAGATTCGATTTATGTTAAAAAAGGCAGAGGTTGACTTAAAAAGACTTGGGCATATTCTTTAAAACAATGATCTTAATTTATTAGAATTAAATGAAAATATGACGCTCAATATGACGCAATGGAGAAAAAGGATTCATGTAGCCAACCCCACTTAGTGGGATAAAGGATTTTTGTTGCTGTTATAGTTTTAACTTTTAATGTATTATTTTAATAAGCAATTGATTTGTTCAACTTATATTTAGTTTCTTAAGCAGTCATAGCTGTTGGGTGTTTTTGGAATCAAAGAAAAATGTCTTAATAGGTTAAATGGAGAAAGGGGCACTCTGGTTTCATGAATAATACTATATAACCATGTTTGGGATGCTATTGATTTGTATTGGGGAATAATAGGATCTCACTGTGTTGAGAAGTAAGTTGATTTATGCACAGTTGTATATGTAGATTTTTTATTTTGAATTCAAAATACTTGTAGAACTCTTACTTATTTGTATATGATAGGCGGCTTCATTTTGAAGTACTGCTATCGTTTATCTTTATTATATAGAAAGAGATGGATGTGTAGTCATGCATCTTAATAGAATGATTTGATATTTGGACTATATTTTATTGATAGCAACGGAGGTGCTTAAATGTTTGTCGATTCAAATATCTGCGAATCATGAATGTAAAAAATTTTCATGACTCATATTTTTTGAATTAATTGATTAATGGACATGCTATTTTTATTCATTTTTTGGCTGGCATGAATCATTAGATTGTTCCGAACACTTTCTTAATTGAAGCAGAGAATCAAACTAATTGAACTAATGTTCAACATGCTCTTTGTCGTCATGATTTATTATTGTTTTGTTTAGAAACCTCTAAATTGTGAATGTAAAAGATCTTCATGTTGCCTCATATTCTTTTAAAAGTAATTGACTATTGATAACAACAACAACAACAACAAAGCCTTAATTTTGCAACTAATTCTACGATGATGAGTCCTAATATTCTTTATTTTGCAACTCTTAATCTTAAAATCTAGAACTAATAAACGATGTTAGACACTTAAATTCTCACTTGGAATGACCTTACAATCTTTACAATCGCGACGATCTCTTCTTCTCATAAGAAAATAATCAATTTGTGTTTTATTAGATTCACTCTTATAAGTAATAAAATGCTTATCTCTTTTCTTGAATAAAATATTAGTAATAACAAAATCATACGTTAAAACAAAATCTAAAATAGTTCTACCTCCTTCATTAATTACTCCAAAACCGTAGTCACCATGAGTTTTTCTGAAGTCATCTACCACTCTACCGAAATGTCTATTTAAATCTTCTTCAATAAAATTCTTTCTTTAAGAGGTATCATCTGTATTAAGTCTTCTAAGTCATTCCAAAATTTATTTTAGACTTTATATCTAAATCTACTTGAGGAGCATAAACACTTATAATAATAAAAGCCTTAGTATCAATGATAATCTTAAGGGCTATAATTTTATCTCCAACTCTATTAATTTTTACAACATTATCTTTCAAACTCTTATCCATAATTACACCTACATCATTTCCAGTGCGACTCTTACCGAAATACCAAAGTTTAAAACCTAAATTATCAATCTCCTTGGTCTTTTCTCCAACCCACTTAATTTTTTGAATACATAAAATATTAATTTTCCTATGAATCATAATATCAACTAATTCTATTAATTTACCATTGAGAGTACCTATATTCCAAGATTCTATCATAATATTAGTTTCATGGACTAACTTCTTTACCCGCATTCGCCCATAATGTGAGAACCCTTATTTAACACTACACCAGGGCGCCAGTGTAACAGCTCTTGCACACTTTTCACTGTATTCAGGCTATACAGCGCATCGCTTCCATGGGACGCCCTAACACTTACACAATTATTAAAAAGATTCATGTCATGATTTTTTTTTCGACAATTTTTACGCTGGCTGTCGACTACCTAACACAACCCTCCACTTTTTCACATCCGGGCTTGGGACCGACAATAGCAAAATAATTAACTATTGATGATATGCTATTTTTATTTTTTATTTTTGGGCTACATCGACTCATTAGATTGCTTCAAGCACTTCTTTAAATGAAGTGGAATATCAAATCAATTGAACTAATGCCCAACATGTTTTTTGTGTTTATCAACTTTGATATCTTTGTATTGTGAATGTAAAAAATTATCACGACACTTCATTTTTTGTTTGAAGTAATTGACTATTGTTGATTATTTTTTATTTTTGGATGACATGAATCATTAGATTGATTAAAAATGGATTATGTTAAGAGACTTTATCAAAAGGGTTATTGTAAAATTCACTTGTACTTCATTCAATAAATGGCGTGCCCTAAGCTTTGTTTATTGGTATGTGTAAATCAAGATATTTACTTGCCTAAGGCCCTTCATTAAAATACAATTAAGTATTTTGTATGTGTTGTGATTTGTGCTTGTTCCAACAATGTTTTTATTGTTTTTGTGATTAGCCACAATAAATATAAATCGACAACAATGTTGAAAATTGTGCAATTGGGTATTGGTTTTCCATTTGTGAAGTAAGCCATAAGCGTTGGAGCGGTTTGAGAGTCTCACAATTTGAAAATTGTATATTCAAATAAAAGGGGTATATATATATATATATATATATATGGCATCATAATTTATAAATATATGAAATGAAAATATATTAACATCATAACATGATAAAAAATGATAAATTGCACAAAATATATAAGTAAAACATAAGATAAGTTTATTATAAAAGATTTTTCACTCCTATTGTTCAACATAGTAGTTTCTATAGTTTTAAATAAGTAAAAAATAATCAAGTCCTCAACACTCATCACTCAAGGGGTTTTTATTGGAATCCTCTGCATAACGTTTAGTTTTCTCCCATATTTCTTCGTCAATTGAGCCTAAGTTCTCCCATTCTTTTTCTTCTTCAACCTCGGTCATCTTTCTTTTATATATTCCATTATAAATAATAAAAACGCTGAAAATTAACATTGAAGAAAATATCAAATATTTGAATTTTTAAAAATATTTGTTTTCTCTTACTGCTTTGTGTTGGATTCTCTACTTTTGTTCCTGTCACCATAAAAGAAATCAACATTTAGATCTTCTTGTTGTAACTCAGCTGGTATGACCACATTATCCTTATTCACAAACTACCCATCATCATGATGACATAGCTTCATATAAAGAGGATCTTCGTCACCTTTTAAACTTTTTTTTTTCTTAACTTATATCTTTCAATTTCTTGTTGTACATGATGTACATTGAAGAATTCATCCTTAAGGTTGTTAGATGGTTTATCCTTTTTGTATGAACTTGATTATATTTAGTCTAATTACAATCATATCCAGATGATGAACATGTAAGTCTTAATATATTAATAGCAAAACGTTGGAGTTCTAGAGTACCATCACCAAATTGAATCCACCATTCATCTATATTTGAAAGAAAGTAATTTAATTAAAAAATAAAAGAATAGTGCTTAGATACTCAATACTTGTTGCAATGAACATATTAAATATTAAAAATTTTACGTGGAGATCGTTTTGTAATAGTATCTTTAGCTTAATGTAGCCAAAAGAAATCTTTCTTAAATGGAACAAGCTACATAGAGCAATTGTTCTCTCATTTGGATCATCAATGAATCTATTCTTACAATGATAGCCCTAACTTGATCTCAGGTTTTGTGGATTCTTTTTCATCATATTGAAATTGTGTGTTGAGGAAGTATCCATGATGGTTGAGGAAATGTCTATCTGCATGAATATATCAAGTTGAAACTCCCATTTTTCATCAATTATCTCTCAAATCTCTATATAAGTCTCCTCTTCTACTCCTAGGTTATGTGATGTTAACTACTTGGCCCCATTCATTGTGTTGTAAATAAAACTCATAGCTGGCTTCTTCTCTACATTCACTATCCTCAAAACTTATTCTAATGGCCTCGTGGTCGTTAATGCATATGCGATACTAGACGGAAACTTTTTGGAGGTTATACAAGTTTTATCAAACAAAAAGTCTCATATAAATAACTAATTCCCTATATGAAGATTTATACACAATCATACACACCACTCAATAGTCAATTCCAATGTATTTGCATATCTAAGACCAAAATTTTGATCAAAACATTATAGATAACGGGCATTTACATACTTCATACCACAATACATCTCACACATAAATTTGTTTTTTAACATTTATACCACCTAAATCCTTCATATCACATCAAAATTATTAAAATTTTAACTTTTAAAAAGTAAATTACTTCTTTTAATGCATCGGTGATGTGGTATGTCTGAAATAAGTTGAAATAATTAATCATTAATGGAATATTATTATATGGGAACATTGGAATTGACTATTGGAATCTTTCTACTTGTACACTGAATCATAATTCCATTTACTTTTTTTGCTGTACGAGTAGAAAGCATGCCATCTTTCATTTTTTTCAAACTTGAAACTTATTCCTAGCTTTTTTTTTTCATATAGGTTATTTTTATTTTATGTAGTATAACCACCATCTGACATTCAGTTAATCTTTTTGAAACATTTTAAATTAAATATGCAACTTGGCATATCCAACTCGATTCCATTTTCATGGAGTATTCAGTTTTTTATTGGCCTCTAAAAAATGTTACATTGGCCATTCAATTCCCTTGAACTGTTTCATGGCTGTGATATTTAATTCTGCTGTGATTGGAAGCAAAATATTGCAGATGCAAACAGGATGCAGAACCTCCTGATAAATTAGTTTTAGAAGTACAGCGAATTGATTTGGTTATTTTTGTAGGATGTCCACCTGAATGACTTTACCTCTAATACAAAAGGTTCATATTATCCTACTGCCAATCACCAAGTTTTTGATGACTAGCAACTCATCATTTTGCTTTTGTTCGAGAAACTTCTAGACACATTTATAATCTACAACTTTTTGGGCATAAAAGGAAAATGTTATTGATGCTCTTTTTAATTCATAATTTCATTTCTGGTCATAAGCTGTGTGATCAAATAGGCTTGATCTTATTGTTGATTGAATCCATCTGAACCTATTCTGTGCATAATGTAGCATGGGTGATTTCTGACTTTAGCGGTAAGTTTATATTCTACATCAGATATTGATGGACTTGTTCTTCTTTATGATCTAAGGATAGAAATTAGTTTGCTAATATAGATTAATGTTTGCTTTAATTATAATGTTCTTTTTTGCTTCCTGGTTGAACGATTGCTGCACTGAAAATGAGTTTTGACTTTTATGTTAGTAGGGCCAGCAGCGGCAGGAACCACACAGGCTTCTGATGCCGGTGCAGTAAACCAAAATCAGTCTCTACTTCAAGCTGCGGCCATGGCTGCTAAAGCATATGAGAAATCTTTTGTCCATTTTCCAACAAACCATTACACTTGGTTAGTTAAATTATTGTTCATGGCATTCTATTTTATATTAAGCTGGTTAAATAGTTCTTGAAGGATCTCTATTAGTTTCTCCTGTTATTAGACTGGCATTCAGCAATATTTTTTTGTGCATTTCATGCTTTCATTATTTGCACATTATGTTAGTAATTATTTTTAATTTTTTTTAAAATTATACTGAGTATATGTATATGTATGTATTGTATGTATGTATATATTTATTGTATTGTATGTATATGTATTTATATATACAATACGATATACAATACATACATACACACATATACAACATACATACATACATAGTTTTAGGTTTTAGGGTTTAGGTTTATGAATGCCTTTTTTGCATTACTATCCTTGTTTTCTGATATTGATTTTCTAGTGTTCTAAGAATATTTGACTTAATGCAAAATCTTTTTAGTCTTTTTTTTTAACCTTATTGACTTCTGTTTTTTTTTATTACTTTTACTAAAACTGGCATCTAAGTTTATTATTATTATTATTATTTTATTTTTGTGCTAGAAACTTGCCACACAAAAAAAAAAATAAACACTTCTCTACACATCCACTGCTTCCATGGCTTCAAAAACATAGGCAACGCACTAATGCAATGAGAAACTCTGCATTTGAGTTTAGTATGTATTTAGATTTTATTTGTGTTACTTATCATTTTTCATGGCATTGTCCTTTATTTGTGACTTAATTATTAGTAAATATTATGTCAGTATTTGTTAGATTAGGTTGAATTTTTCTTCTTTGTTGAATGGTACTTTATTATTATTTTTGAATGAGGTATAATTATTACTATTAAGGTCATGTAATTTAGATGTTGATTAATGAAGTATCCTGATTTCGTCTGTAAGAAACATTTAACATTTTGATGAATATTGCATGATTCACTTTTACTTTGTGCTTTATACTTTTATGGATTATGTGGCTTGCTTGAGGATTCAGTGCATCACTTGGTCTCCTTTTCTCGTCTAGTTCTTTTAGTTCACCATTACACTTAATGTTCCTGATCAGTTTGCAATGCAGCTTGTTCGAAGGAAAACTTTTCTGCTTCAAAACAGAAGCAGGGCGCCGATTAAGTTTTTAATGATATGTTCTATGGCTTTTCCATTCAAAATCCCCATCACTATCCCACCAACGTCATTATCCCCTAAATCCATTACTATTTAGCTCTACTTCCCTTTCCTCCTTTTTTTTTAAATCTTTGTTCAATTATTTCTGTATTTGTCTCTACATTCAATTATTTCTGTATTCCCATTCCCTAAATTCTTCGTCGTATTAACAACCAAGACCTTTTAAGTAAAATAATTTAATTATCCATGCACCAGTTACAGCTAACAGAATCTACTCATTTTCCTACAAACTAAGTTGATACAATAAATCTTGCTCAAACCTAATTGATCAAACTCAATCTGAACACCATTGACCCAACCTAACCAGATCAATCTAATTGACAATACTCAACTAGACCAACATATGTAATTCAACTTATTTAAACTACCAAACCAACTACAAAGCCTAGTGAAGAGGAAAAAAATCAGCTTTTTTGTCACTTCAGTTGATTATACTAGTGTTCATCAAAACACCCAGGTTTTGAGAGAAATTCTTCTATTAATGATTGATAGTGTTTATGTGGATCTATGTCGAGAATATGATATTGATATTGCTACATACGTTGTCCTCCTTTGTCTCTCACCTTGGGGTGATGTTTCATTCCCATTGGTCACAAATTCATTAGGAGAGATCTTCTACAATCTCTTCTTATTCGTTGTGGATTTTCCCTGGGATAGATTTCACTTGTTCTATAACAAATAGAGGACTTATAGTTTTTCCTCTAGCTGTTCGCTGTAGTTCTTGCAACCTATGGGAGTTGATGGTGGTCAGACAACTGATATATGATTGTTGTCCTGATTTATTTCTTGGAAAATTTACATATATATCACTCAATTCCTATGTATTTACACATCTAACACCTAAACTTCCATTTTACATGTTGCCTTAATAAGAGAGAGTTTATGAAAAATTTGAATTACAGAGGTCTGCATTAGAGTCTGAAGGCCGTCTTTTAACTAGAACTAAAACTGAATTCTTAGAAATTTACTAGTGGTAGCTTTACTGACAGAGTTATAACTATGGGTGATCAAATCATTAAAAGTGTGAACTTCTTAGATTTTTTGGGTTTGTTATTCTGATTGATGGTGATATAGATGGGGATGTTATTAGTAGAATTCAAGTTGGTTGGTTGAAGTGGAGGAATGCTTCAGGCCTATTGTGTGATAGAAAACTACCGCTTAAACAGAAGGAAAAATTTTATAAGATGGTGGTGAGACCTCCAATGCTCTATGGCGCAGAATGTTGGCCTTTAAAAGAGAAGCATAAAACAAAGTTAAGTGTTGCTGAGATGAGAATGCTTAAGTGGATGAGTCGCTTGACACTTAGAAACAAAATGCGAAATGAATATATCTGTGATGGTTTGGTCACATTAAACGTCGACCATGTGATGATCCGGTTAGGAGAGCATATGTTTTAGCTTCGACTGATGTTAAAAATGACAGAGGTAGACCTAAAAAAACTTGGGCATGTTGTATAAAACATGATCTTAATTTTTTAGAATTAAATGAAAATATGACACTCAATAGGACACAATGGTGAAAAATAATTCTTGTAGCTGACCCCACTTAGTAGATGAAGGCTTGTTGCTGCCTTAACAATGTATATAATGTGTATTTTACTTTATCAATATATTTGATGTGATACGACAAATTTGGGCGGTATAAATGTAAAATGTAAAGTTTAAGTGTTAGATATGTAAATACATAGGAATTTGGTGGTATGTATGTAAATGTCCCTTGTTTGCTTTATGAATACCGTTTTTATTGTTCATGCCATTTGCCGGTATTTATCTTTATGTTAAGTGTTGGGGGTTATTGTATCATTTGTCCTTTAGGATTTGTACATAATTTTCTGATTTAGGCTTTTTATTTTAAACAAGTGTGTCTGGGTCATGTAATTCAAATGGAGATTATAGAAGTATCTCGATTCCTGATTATATGGTTTATTCTCGTTATTGAATAATTTAATTTTTATTTGTTGTGTAGTTATTAAAATTTGATTTTTATTGATTGTGAGCTTGTAATAATTTTTAATTTAAGCTATCAACCTGGCCTTTCTAATTAGGCTTGTACCCTATGGCATATTTGTTTTAGATTTACTTGCATTCCCTAAATACTTTTATTTTTTTTGAGGTAAATTGATTTTTATTTGTAGCCATGTTTGAAGTAATATGGTTATATGTTTTAAATCTGTTCACATTCTATTATATGTGGTTCACGCCTTATTTTATTTATTGAACGTTGCTTCGTTTGGTTTATTCTTATCTAGGAAGAGGTGCATCATACTCAATATTTTTATATAAACATTGTAATTGTGTAGTTAACAAAATGGCTCTTCTTTTTGGTCTTCCTTGCTCATCTTTATGGGTATTGACTTCTTAAGGCGCTAAGGTTATAGCCGCTCAATCTATTGGTGCAGGAGGCCTTTTGTTAATTTTTTTTTTTAAAAATCTGTTTATCAAGTATCTGTTGCAGAAGTGCTCCAAGGGCGGATAGTACGATAGACTGCTTTACCCAACTGTTATATTTAGCCCACTTCTATATCTATTTTTTTTTTTTGTTGATTAAAATGAAGTTACGAATACATCCTTGAATTAACATAGAGTTACTCTGCCAAAGAACAGAGAGATGTAGCGAATGAATAGGCCAGATTTGCCCAATGCTGTTTAATGAACCTAAGAAAGTGTATCATGTTGAAATTGACTCAAATCAAATCAATTGGTATTCCTCTGCTATTCTCCTGATTATTTGATGCAAATGGAGCTGCAAATATATCCTTGAATTCACAGAGTTATTCAGGATGCCAAAGCACAAAGATGTAGCGAATGAATAGACCAGATTTTGCCTATGTTAGTTAGTGAACTGAGGAAAGTGTATAATAGGCAGAGGCAAAGAGATTCGTAACAATTAGCTTGTGTGGATTTATGTAAAATTTTTAGATCTAATGCATTTGTCACCTGCCTAGATTATTAGTGTTGAAAGCGTCCTTTAGTCTCATATTATTATGTGTTTCCTTTTTAGCCCGCCAGGTTATACTGTAATTCCCCAGATTCCCAACATAGAGGCCTCAAATGGGGGAATCAAGGATCAAAATGGAACAAATATTTCTGGACAATTTCTGAAGAATCAACCCATTTCTTCTCAACACAATCTTACGCCCTTTCAAGTTCCAGTTTCCAGCACTGACTTGAGGGAGGCTGCCCTCGGCAATCCAAATCTACAGGGTTCTCCTCTAAAAGTTGAGAAACTGATTCAGAGCCAAATTGAGGTACAAGATCTGATATATTGTTTTAATTTGTTTATCTGTTTGTGTTCTTTTACTCCATGGAATACAATGCCCGACAAGATCTGCCTAAAGGATACTGCAAATAATCCCATAAAATATGTAAACATTTTCAACAAAAAACTTTTGTTATACATTTGTGCTTAGATTGTTTCATATCTATAATACTAAATAAAGATTATTTATATAATTTTTTTTTTTTGAGTTTTGATTATATTTCTCATTTGATGGTATTATCATGATTGACTAAAGTCAAATGTATAGAAAAATAATATTACAATATTATTGCATAAACTGTTGCGTTTGATTCCTTTTTAGTAGAATGAAGACTAGATTTTTAATCTAGTACATCATTGTGCCATGCTAGTAATTATTTGGAATTAGATTCCCTACAACCTGTTGCGCAATTTGATATTGTTTTTTATCACATCAGCAATTAGAAGTACTATGGTCTTTTTATCTAATCTACTTGTAAACCTTATCTTTTGAGTAAATTGTCAAAATGGTCCTTACATGGGCATCATTTAAGTCAAAGTTTATAAAATTATTAAATTTGTCCCTAAATTTTTTAATGGGGGCTAAAATAATCCTCACCACGGACTATTCCAACAAATATTAAAAGAGATTATATTGACAATTTTATGAACTCTTGATCCCTGCTAAAAATTAGGGGGCCATTTTAACACTTTTCTCCTTGTATTCAATCTAACAGTTCTTCCCTTCTAGCTGATAAATATTAAAACTGCACTTGTGTCATTCATGATAGCTTCTTCGAGCTCAGCTACAAGCTCTGGAACAATTAATGGCAGAGCAGTCAAAAGCCAGGAGTGCCGCCTCATCGAGCAGCAGGGTGCCGGCATCTTCTGACTGTGGTTGCCATGGCGAGGCTGAAGATGCTGACACAGATTAAGCCTTTTAGTTTAAAATAGATATAGAAAAATAAAAGTGGTAATAAGCAAACATAACAAGTTCAAAGAGTCATTATGGATCTCTGTCTTGCTGGTCACAATCTTTAGATCAGTTAAGCAAAAGGATGAGAAGCGAGTTGGAAACTTGGAATGTAGATATTGCTGAAGCTGGTCAAGTATTTGAAGTTTTATTATTTGTATTGACTTTAATGTTTGAGTAACGATATATTAGCAAAATTTAATTCCTATTTCCTACTGACCCTTCTCTTTGTTTGATAGAATTGGGAATCATCATAACATTTACGGTATTCATATTTGACCGAGTAATTAAAAACTTTTGCAGTATGGCTTCAGTCTGATGCATCTTTTATGAATCTTTTTTTTTTTTTGGGGAGGATTTACATACTAAATTCCTATGTGTTTGCATATCTAACGTCTAAACTTCAATTTTTACACGCACACACTCACTCATATGTATGTATGCCGCCTTAGTTATGCATGAAAAAGGTGTATTTTACTTCTTAGATGTTAAAATAGTGATATTTTTTATGTAATATGAAAGAAATATGTGGTATAAATGTAAGTGTTAAAGTTCAGAGATGAAAGTCTTTTGACATGCTTCTTGCGGTGAGCCAAGCCCTGGAGCTGATCAGGTCGGGTTGGCTTGGTTTGGTCTGGTCTGCTCTGCTCTGGCTCAAGTTAAACTGATTTAAGAAAAATATGTATCTTAAGTTAATGCCATCAGGTTCCATGGTAGTTGTATGCATATTTTCTATTGTCAGACAGTTTCATTGATATTCCAGTTTCTTTTTGCTTTGGTTCTCAATTTCAATTTCCATTAAACTGATGCCTGTGAGATATAGCAGCCTCGCAAAATGTTGGGCTTGCACCAACCATCTCTTACTCTTGGCCTCTCATATCTTCTAGCCATAGATCAACTCTTAGCTTTTTCAGTCTTAATATTGTTGATCTACCGCTAGCTCTGCCTCCAACTAGTAGTGTCACACCATCTCTGGTTCATGTTCCAGGTGCATCTCACTCGTCCTTCATCGCCTCTATTCATTGATCGGCTTAAAATCTCCATCTCCATCCTTCTCGATGCACCTCAAGCTTTGCCTTTGATGGATATCGACTTCCAGCTTCTCTAGCACTGGCCACTTGTAAACCTCAAGCTTTGCCACATAATTACACTTCAACTGTGTTGAGATCTCTTACTTTGATATTTCATAAGATTATACATTTTACATTTGTTAATGACTATATGTTAATAGTACATTTATCTATTTTATAGTAACTCTTCATGTTTTCTTTTTTTTTTTAATTTTATGATTTAATTTGTCAACATTAGCTATCTTCACCATTTTATTAACTAAATTAAGTTGATATTCAAACTTAGGGTGTGTTTGGTAGCCTCTTTTAATAGAATTTATCATCGGATTTATGATGTTATCTACACGCTTAGATGTTGAGTGTAATATTTTCTCATCTCGAAGAGCTATCGGAGAAGCAAATGTTTGATCAACAAGAATAGCAATTGAGCAAAATCTCAACGATCCTCTATTGCTTCCATATGACTACTTCCCACCTCTCTAGAAAATGCTGTTCTTTCTTCCCATAATTAATACACCATTCTTCCACCGCATGTCTTTAGTTCTAACTTATAGCGTTCCTACATTAAACACAAGACTACGTAGCAAGCAAGTTGCCCTTATAATCATCAAGAATTACCTTTACAATGATGAATATCAAGATTAAATGATATTTTAAAATTTATTAATGCTAAACTAATGTATTTTTGGCAAAATATGAAGATATACAATTCCGCCAACAACTATGATGCCCACACTACCACTTGGGCAGATGGTAGACCAACATCCCATTTGAGTGCAATGAAACTCATTGATCTAGGCCACAGGCATTCTTGATCACCCATTAAGATCCCATCCAGTAAGTATAGTTAGTACCCACCACCAATTAAGTAACACTTATTTACAGGGACGGAACCAACCTCTTTTTGAGGGGAGACAAACTGTCCCCCTAAACCCAACATGGGAGGGAATTGGGCAATAAAGAACAAAGTGATGTTTCAGGAAGGGTAAAAGTTCAAATTGTACTACCATACAAATAAATAATATGTATTTGAACCCCTGGACCTTACGTGGGTCCACTCCTGCTTATTTGTAATGTAAGTTTCAACTATTCATTTCTATAAGTAGCACAAATACTAATAAAATTATTCAATATATCATTAATTTGTATTTTTTGGAACACTTAAACTGTCATATCGTTCACATTACAGATATAGTCTCAAATAAATATTACCACTATGAGCACATTTTAGGCTGAGTGGGACTTTCACCCTCAGCTTTTTAGCGGCCATGAATTTGTGTTCTATCAACAGTTTTGAAGCAATCCTAAATTTGATAAATTATATTAGCGATAAAAATGATTTAGATTGTATTTCATGTTCATACATTGAAAAAAACATAAATATATCATTTGATTGTATTTTTTTTTTCGGATTTTGAAGTGCACGATGGTTTACATCTCATATTATAACTCACATGTAATATACAACATAACATTTAAGTACCAAATAGAAGTTTTGTTTGATTTTTTGAAAGTTAGATTGAATGAATCTATTATAGATACTTTGCACAAGCGTACACAAGCACAAAACAACCCGTTCTTTAATGGGCATATCCATTTTGTCTACTAGTAAATCTCTAGTAATAAATAAATGCAATATATATATATATATATATATATATATATATATATATATATATATATATATATATATATATATATATATATATATATATATATATATATNTATATATATATATATATATATATATATATATATATATATATATATATATATATATATATATATATATATATATATATATATATATATATTACTTTTTTTTATTTTTTAATTATATAATCCTCGTCATTCATTACCATATTAACACAATCAAAATCAAATCCATGATAAAACCTGTAGAGATACCTTTCATGTTAAAAATTTTTCAGGATTAAATCTTTGTAATTGTTGTTCAACACTTAAACCATAAAACCTAAATCAAATTTGAGTAGAGAGAGAGAGAGAGAGAGAGAGAGAGAGAGAAGGATGAAAGAGAGAGAAGAGGAGAGAAGAGAGGGAGAGAGAGAGAGACTGATGGAGTCGATAAAGAATGAGAGGGAGAGAGACAGCGGAAAAATATAGAGAAAGAGAGTGAATGAAGGAGTGCGGTAGTGAGATAATGAGAAAGAATCCAAATATGGATGTGAGAGAGGGAGAACGAGAGAATATAGGGATGAAGAACTCTCACACTCGCTCTCCCTCTCCCTCTCCCTCTCCCTCCCACCCTCTCTTTTGTTCCTCTTTCTCTCTCACAAAATAATGAACACCTTTGCACTAGCAATGCTAGCTGGACTAGCTTTCACCTCTCATTTTTTACTTGTCATTATGTCTTTCTAGAAATCATCCCAATTGAATGATAATTCATTATTATCATTTGATCTTTTAGCCATTGATTGTTACTTCAGTTAGCACCAAATTGAGTTCACATAAAAATAAGTGAACGAGGAAAAAAAAGTTGATCCCATCAAATCAGTTCAAAAATTAGTGATTTTAAGTTGCAATTAAAAAAAAAATGTACATAACAAATTTAAACTTGCTCATATGACAAAAGGAAAACTTAAGCAATTAACAATGGCAATGAAAAGAGCACATAAAAAATCTTTGAAAGACTAGTTATTTTAATATTTGAAGTTAAGTTACTTAATTAATCAACAATGATACATAACTCAAGTTGAGTAAATGTTTTTATTCATACAATCAATAGTGCCCACACAACACTGAAGCAATCAGCATAATAAACAACCCAATAAATAATTTAGCAATGAAGTTTACTAATGAACGTTGGTTAAAATTTTCTTGCATAACATTACTATACTTGCTCTTAAAACCAATTCTATTTACAACATCCTCTTCAGTCATTACATTACATGCCCAAAATCTACAATATAGATAAAGCCTTATCAGTTCATCTTAGAAACTAGAAGACAAAATGATTAGCATTTCCTTTTACTTAATACAAAGCCGCAAATATTACGTGATTCATCCAAATCTTAAAATAGCTTGACCTCTAAAATTCCAACTATTATTACTAAAAACCAATGATAATTTATTAAACACAAAATAGATGTCTGTTAATCAATGAAAATACAGTCAAACCAACAACAACCTCAATCAATCATATTTGAAATATAAGTTAGTTTAATAGTTCCACCGAATAACTTCTCAAAAGCATTTGAGAAAAAAATTACCTTTAGTTAAAAAGACAGAATCAGTCGTTAGAACATCTTATAGAAATAAATAAATATCCTTAGAGGCTAGAAATATGTAGTTTTGTAAGGAACTCAAATCCAGCCAGGTTGAAAAATAATAATTCGACATTTTAGAACATTGAAATATAAAGCTAATTATAAAACATAATCTTTTGCAAGAGAAAAAAAAAACTCAAATCACATAATGTTTTCTAGTAAATCACGTCACCTAAAAACACCAAGGTAATGAACATTATATATTACATATGGAGTTTGATTGTTGGTGACCAATGTTTTACTAAAGTAAAAAGATTAGCATCTTATGTATCAGGAGGCGAACCAGAAGCCCTCGTGTCATGGAGCAGAAATAGGCGTTGTAATGGGGCACCCTTACACCAGTGCAGTGGCCCAAGCACCAAAGCCGGTACTGCTGCGCCCAATTAGGCTCGTTTCCAGTTTTTGAAACGAAATGATTGGAAACTCGGCCTCTGAGGGTGGCACTTAGGCGCCTGTAACCAAATTTATGTATTACAAGATTTAATTCTTCATTTTTTCTTGCGGGGAAGTAAGAGAGAAGAAGAGCAAAAGTGTGCTAAAATTTGATTTTGTGACTTCTCTTGTGAGAAAAAGAGAAAGAAGTGTTTGTGAGTTTCCGAATTGTAGAGAGGCTTGAGTGTGGTATAATTTGTACTATTTTTCTTCTTTTCATAATGGATCTCTTAGTGTGGTGTGGCTCCGTTAATTTTTACCGTTCTAAGATTTTTCAACATTAAATCTTGGTGCTCTTTTTATATTCTATTTTTCCCTGTTTGTGCACTTATGTTCTTTTTTTTTGGATATCTCGAAGCGGTGTTTCGGTAATTTTCAATTTTTAACACAAGTGGTATCAGAGCGGAGTTTTCTGGAGATCATAGGTTCGAGTGAGTAATAAATGACGAAGTCAGATACAAGGTAGATAAGTTCAACTATTTGAACTTTGCTTTCTGGAAAAGACAAATTAAAGATTTATTGTACAAAATGTATTGCATTTGTCATAAGAAGGAATCATCAAGAAGCTAGAATCGATGACTCTGGAAGAATGATGAATTCTTGATCGAACAACACAAGATTTGATCCTTCTCTTACTTTCCTCATTTATTGCTTTCAATATTGTGAATGAGAAAACTATAGTTGATCTCATGACATCAATAAAAAAGATATATGAGATGCCTTCAACTTCAAATAAAGTTTTAATGATGAAGAGATTGTTCAAAATACAGATGGTGAATGACAGTTTAATAGTTGAGCATTTGAATAACTTCAACATCGTGACTAATCAATTGTGTTTAGTTGGCATTAAGTTCGATGATGAGGTTAGGGCAATGTTACTCTTATCTTACTAGGAAACAGTTAGGATTGACTAGTCATTGCAATGAGAAACTCCTCAGCTAACAAGAAGCTAAACTTTGATAACATTGTGGGGTTAGTGCTGAATGAATAAGTTCATAAGGAGAGCAGTGAAACTTCAAAATCTGCTTTGAAAGTTGAGAACAGATGAATGGATCTGGATAAAAACATAGGCATCAAAAGATTCAAGATCAAGAGAGGAAAGTCCAAGTCAAGATTAGAAAAAGGAAGATGTGAAAGTTGAAATCGTTGGGACAAAATGACACCTCAAAAAGAATTTTAAAGCTTAAAGGTTGGTGGTGGAGGTTCATATAGGAAGCTCTCTACAAATGTCTCTACATATGAAATCTAATGCAACTTCTTTATTTTGTCCTTAGATAATACTAACTCTTGGATGATGCACTCCCCAATAAATAAGTGTTCAAAAACTACACTCAAAGTGATCGAATGAATGTGTATTTGAACGATAACAAGGCTTAGAATATTTGTTGAAAAGGGTGGTGTTGATATCAGATTGTCAAATGGATCAATCTGGAAGCTCAATAAAATTAGACATTTTTCTTGTTTGAAGAAAAAGTTGATTTATGTGAACGAGCTTGCAAGGTTGGTGTATGTAAATACTTTCACAGGTGATTCATGAATGTGACCAGAGGGGCAATAATGATGTATCAAGGAAATATTGAAGAACCCTTTACTTGATCAATGAGATGTATGAATCCATTGGTGTTGCTAGAACAAAAGGTGATGCGGGTCTACAAAACTGCAAACTTGTCTATATGAATGAGTAATGTATGAAGTCCCTCATTTCTAAGAACAAACTTCATGCTTTAAAGTCTAGAGTTAGATTATATTTATGGTAAACAAAAGAAAGTTACTTTATCTGAAAGTGGGTCGAAGATGGAATCCAAAAAGTTGGAGTTAGTGCATACAAATGTATGTGGTCCTACTCCAAGTTTATTGGAGGTTTCCAATACTTTGTCACTTTTATTAATGATTACACCAGGAATGTATGTGTGTACTTTTTAAAACATAAATTTGATATATTTGAAGTGTTTAAGAAGCGGAAAGTCATGATTGAGAATGAGACAGACTTGAGGTTGAAATATCTCATATCAATTAATGGTAGTGAGTATCATGATGAGATGTTTATAAGTTATAGTGCATGAAGGGGAATCATGCATGAGTTCACAGTTCTAAGAACACCACAATAAAAGAGTGTGTTGAGAGCATGAATAGAACCATCACATAGCGTGCCAAAAGTATGAAGTTGCATGTAATTTTGCCAAAATAATTCCGGGTAGAAGCAATGAATATTATAGTGTATTTTATAAATCACGGTTTGTTGGTACCTTTAGTGAAGGCTTACATGAAAAAACTTGGAGTGGATGTGCCTTAAATGAATTTGGGTACAAATTCCAGGACTATCAGAATTAGAAATTAATTAGAACGGGGATGTTACTTTTAATAAAATGAAGAGCATTCAAAATATGTTAAGATAGAAGATACTAGTAATCAAGAAGACGAAAAGAAAATGTTTGATGAAGCAGAAGAAGTTCGTCAAACACCTGCTACTAAAGTCGGGAGGGTCTAATGAAATCACACAACTGATATATAGGTATTATTCTTTTTTGTACTATTTAGGGAACAAGAGTGCTCTGAAGACACCACTCCAGTTGAAGACTCAAAGGAGTGGGAGTTTGACATGGATGAAAAGAAACACTCACTAAGATCCAATTAGGCAAGAAATTGTCACTAAGATCCAATTAGGCATGAGATTTGATATAATAACTATATGGAAAAAAGACACTGCACAATAAGTAGATTTGCAGACTAAAAAAAGAGTCAAAAGGGTTTTTAACAAAAGGAAGGAGTGAACTACACTGACATATTTTTTCCTGCAATGAAGATGCCAACTATTAGAGTTGTGCTAAGTTTGATGGTAGAGAAATATCTACATCTGTAATAGATAGATGTGAAGACAATTTTCCTATATGATGACTTAGAAGAGCAATTGTATTTGGTGTAATCACAGGGATATAAAGTTCCAGGAAAAGAAGACAAGATCTGCATACTGAAGAAGAGCCTTCATGGTTTGAAGCAGACCCCAAGATAGTGGTACATGAGATTTGATAGATTTATGTCAGACAATGTGTACATTAAGTGCCAAGAAGATCACTATTATTTTATTAAATAGTTTGGTAATTATTATATTCTACTTCTTTTGTATGTTTATGACATGCTGATTGCAGTAGCATATATTGAGAAAATTGAGGATTTGAATAAAAAAAATTATGAAAGAAGTTTGAAATGACGGATTTAGGTCCAACAAAAAAATCCTCGATACGAGAAACAACAAGAATAGAAGTGCATGAACACTAACATTATCTCAAGTATAATATGTTGAGAATGTCCTACATTAATTCACAAGTGAGATAAAACCAATTTGCACCCTCATAGATAGTCACTTTAAGCCATCTAACGAACAGTCGTCCAACTTTGAAGCAAAACAAACACATATTAAAAGAATCGCATATGCTTTAGCAGTTGAAAGTTTGATGTCTGTGATGATATATACAAGTCCAAATACTGCACATGTAGTGGGAGTGGTCAACAGGCATATGGGTAATTTAGGAAAATATCATTGGGAGACAGTAAAGTGACTTCTCAGGGACTTGAGAGGAATAAATCAAAAAGACACTTTATTTTAGAAGTGCATGAATTAATCAGGTGAATTGTGTTTCCATATTTGAATCAGTGAACTGGGGAACAAAGCGGTGAATTGAGTTCCAGATTGCAAAAGATGCACTTTATACTACAAAAGTTAAGCACATTGCTATCACTCAGGCTACAAAGAAAAATATTGGCTACAAGACTTCATGAAAAACTAGGCAAGGAGCAAAATATTGGAAAGTTTCATAATTAATATGATTGATATTCATCTAATAAAAAACACTGTTTTTCAGGTTATGACAAAACTCGTTCAACTAAAGTATCGTTTCATTCTTTTACTCCTATAGGTTGTCAGTTATATTTGGAGAAGATACACACAACTCATTATTATATAGATATGTTGACTAAGATAGTTACAACTGAGAAACTAATGTTATGTTTGACTTTAGTTGGAGTGCAAATGGTTGAGACCGAGGGTTGAGCTATAGACCATTAATATGAAGGGTATAGATTGGAGGAAAGGAATTGATTGTAATCAACCTCTAAGTAGAAGATTGTTATATATGAAGCATGATTGGTGGTGATCAATGTTTTACTCAAGCAAGGATAGTAGCGCATGGGTGCTGCAATGGGGCTCCAATATGCAAGTGCAGGCACCTCAGCGCTAGAGCAGATGCCCCGACACCAGGGCAGACATTGATGTGCCCAACAAGCTCATTTCCAATTTCCGAAATAGAGCGCCCAGAAACTCAACTCCTTGGAGTGGCGCCTAGGTGCCTGTAACTAAATTTCTGCAATTCAAGATTTAAGTCTTCATTTTTCGTTTTTGTAAAGCAGACAAGTAGAAGGGCAACTGCACGTTGAAGTTGAACATCACGAGTTTTCTTATTATACAGAAAAGAGTGTTCTTGAGTTCCAAGATTTTAGATAGGCTTGAGTATGACATAATTTGTTATATTTCTCCACTTTTCATTGTGATTTTTTTTTGCTTGATGTAGCTCTATAGTTTTTTCCAGTTCTTGAGTATTTTCAAATTAAATTTTGATGCTCTTTGTATTTTATGTGTTTTCTTTATTTGTGTGTTCTGTTGATAGGTTTACTCCGGATCTCTCCAATTGATGTTTCAATGATTTTCAATCTCTAACACAGCATTACTATGAACTGCATAGAAATTCTAGCCATAAAAAATTATCAATGAACATTACACTTGGCTTACACATCATAGCCGTTATAGCTCTTTGGAAATAGTTCCATTGGTTTCTCACCCTTTATTTATTGCTTTAATTTAAAAGGAAAATACTAAAGGTTATCTCTAAGACTCGATATGTTGTAGGCAAAGTCAGCACTAATTTATGCATTAAAAAAAATAAAAATATGAAAATCTTTATACCAGCTTCCTCCTTTTCCAACAAAATTAAAAAATGTTGAATTGAAAACTATAAATTACTTATAAAATGCAGTAAAATATTAGAGTCTGTAAAAATTGAGACATGGAAACAAACTTAAAAAAATATTTGAATTGGAAATAGCTCCAAAGAATTCACTACTTTGTATTTACTTCATGCCAAGCAAACAAAACATTAAAATGGATGCAAAATAAATATAATGCACACCTTTTCTTCCACCAACCGAATATCCATTTAACAAAATAAATAAAATCTAGAAATATGAGGGAAAGGCTGAGTTAAAAGTGTCCAAATTCATCGAAGCAAAACAAAAATTGCAGCAAGATCATAAACATTTTTGGAAAAAACCAAGAAAAAAATCACCCATTTAACAAATAAATTATTAATGCTACAACTTCAATCTGATGGTAATGTAACCAAACTTATGGTTCAAAGGCCATAACAAGGTGCAGTATCATCCTCTTTAAAGTGCCTTGTTCATGCAACTCATTAATTAGCATGAAATGAGAAAGATTGTAAAATAAATAAAAAATTAGCACATAAAAAAGTCAAAGACACAGCAAATTAAACATTTCATCACCCCTAACAATAAAATCTTTGCTATTGGGATGAAGGCTCAAGACAGTAATGATCCTCATCAAAATAGTCACAAGTAATTTGATTAATTATCCCAAATGATAGCAACCACATGCCTCATCTCTCTCACCACTCATAAAACAACAATTCCTTAGATATATTCAAGCGTACTACAAAAACAATGCCCTTATCTGAAGTATTTTCTTAGTCATATTTCTTCCGGTTATTTTGGCAGCGGTATAAGATCTGTAACCGGCAAATTAGAACACTATTATAATTATGTAATAAGAAAATCTTACATATATGCAATTAAAGTAAAAGTGCAATCAATTTGGCTTCCTGTTCTAATGAAACAAGTTGGCTTCAAGCTCATGCCATGCAAGTAAAAACAGAATAAGTTAAATCTGCATTCCTTCATGGTATCTATAATTCTGGTGATGAGACTAATGACCAGGATATAGTATATTTGTTCAAAACTGAATTTGCAACACCTCAGCCAGCAACAAAAATCCAATTTGGATGCATCAGTCAGAGAAGATTACTTGAAGGATGAAAGCACGAGGAATGAGAACTCGAGTGAATAATTGATTGTCTTACTTGCATGATATTGGCCATATTTTTTTTATATAATCGTAACAATTGGACAGAGAAGGTTTCAATTTACGACATATGTAGGTTTTTATGCCTTTTTCATGAAAACTATATCCCTATTTAATGCATTTTTGTATCATTAGGGTACTTAGTTTAACATTTGTCTACTTATCATTAAATGCAATTATTTTGAATGCACAAATACAAGTATAGACATTTTTGAGAGCTACTCATAACAGGTGAAACACCTCACGCTATAGGCATTGTTCTTTTAAATGTTGAACAGTAAAAAATCATGGTACAACAAAAGATGTGCACCAAATCTTAAGACACTATGATTGTCTGCCAAAGTTTTCATATAAAATGAAAAAAAATAAAAAGTTCTGACAAAATCATGACATGATCCTATACATAGATCTCTATTGAAAGAAACATCGTTAATAAGAAACGAGCAATTTAAAACTATTCACTCTAAAATCTGCAGTATTGCAAAAATTATGGAGCCCCAATCAATAATAAACTAGGAAAGATTTCCGATCCAAATAATATCTTGATACAAGAAATAAACTAAGACAGAATTCAGCCATCCAACATAATTGTCTTGCGAAAGAAGCCCTCGGACAATAAATCTCAGAATCATGTAACGTTCCAAACTCCTTAGATAGCCTGAAATTATGAAATCAGAATCAAAAGAATGAAAACAAAACATTGAGAAATAATATGATATAAATCACACTTCATTTCATTTGGCAATCACTGCCAAGACAAGAACCTAGAATGACGTATTCATGCAAGCTCATAAGATAAATCTTTTATTCAAATAATACTTTATAAAGAGTCTTTGTCCAAAAAACATTTAAATATTATGGCATCTAAACAAAAAGGGCAAAAATGACCTTATCGCTATGAAAACCTCAAACATGATATATTTAAAGCAAATTGGGATCTATTTTAAGGAAAAGTTTGCGCCAAGAGTTCTTGATACAAATGTATCTGGGGCCTCTGACCTATTTTTATCTGCTAGCCACAAGCCTTAATAGTAGTACCATAACCAACCCAACTAGAGTAAATCCAATAATTATCAATTTAAAATCAGGCTAAGCCCTTCGCAAATCAGATATAATAAAAATCAATTCATTTGCCTTTTAATTCTCCATTGGATTTGATTTGAAAACCAGCGTTCTCTCCCCAACAAAAAAAAGATGGGGGGATGGTAGCCAATTCCAATTGAATAGCTTATATAAAAATTCATAAAATGAATGGTATTCAATGTTTACTAGTGCTAGGCTATTCACCAAAAGTGACACTCCAAAACTATCTCAATTGCAGTAAAGCAGACAAGGGTTGGAGGGGTATCATCTATAAGAGGTGAGCTACTACTAAATTGGATTGTTGTGTAAATTAAGCAAGGGTTTACTAGAACAAAACAACAGATAATGCACCAAGGTATAAAACCTTTGCCCTAAAATTAGGCAGAAGTTAAGTACTACAAAATTTTAAATGAGAAGTCTAGTTAATTATTGGCAGAAAGAATCGGAGAAAAAATAACACATTTGCAAGAACCAAAATGAAAACTGAAATATTTAAATCAACAGGAAGGGTATTAACTATTGTTTTTTGGGCATGCCGGCAAAAGGAGTGAAGGATAGTCATGGATAGAGAGTTCATAATTAAATTGCTAAGGTGGATAAAAATAATGAGTGTGATTACATAAGTTAATAATTATAAATAAATAGATTAACCACCATAAGAAAAAACTAAGAAATAACAATAGGAGATGATTAACAGTGGGGATCTAAATGACATTTAGATTACAGCAAACTAACACATATTTGCAAGAACCAAAATGAAAACTGAAAAACTTAAATCAACGGGAAGGGTATTAACTATTGTTTTTTGGGCATGCCGGCAAAAGGAGTGAAGGATGGTCATGGATAGAGAGTTCATGACTAAATTGCTAAGGTGGATAAAAAAAATGAGTGTGATTACTTAAGTTAATAATGATAAATAAATAGATTAACCACCATAAGAAAAAACTAAAAGTGACAATAGGAGATGATTAAGAAACCAAGAAGAAAACTTGCTCCTCTTTAACTAAACTTTTAAGTGAAAATTTTCTTTGTTAAGAAATTAGAAAAGAAAGTTTATAAAATAATTTTAAAAAATATTGATCAGGCAATATACAATAATAGCTATAAAAATGTACCATAAATGTTTAGAAATATATCAAGCATATAATTACCTAAAAATATTTTAGATTCGGCTTATGTTAAGAAAGGCAATGGTAGACCTAAAAAGACTTCGGCTTATTGTAGAAAAAATGATCTTAATCTATAAGAATTAAATGAAAAAATGACACTCAATAGGATGCAATGGAGAAAAAGGATTCATGTAGCCTACCCCATTTAGTGGGATAAAAGCTTGTTGTTATTGTTGTTGTTGTTGCTTTGGTTGTTGTAGTCTAATTACCTGAAAAATTAAAAATTTATTAAATGAACTTAAAAATTTTTAAATGAACTTAAAAATTTTTAAATGAACTTAAAAATTAGCCAAACAATGAGTGGATTAAATGAATAAATTTATTAAAAATATTGGCACAGAAATTCTATAAGACTTTCAAAGTAGATTTTATATAATGAGATATGGTGATTGAGTGAAAGCTGCACAACATAACTGATGGAAAGAAATATTCACTTAAAAAGTGATAAGATGAAAGTACAATTGAGACATCAAACAATTTAATGAAGCTAAACGAAAGATAATGTAAAGAGGATAATAAATTTAAGCCAGAACTTTAGTTTATCATGATTTTATTGCGCTAACCAATTAGGCAAAATTATGCGAAATAATAGCTAAGCAAATAAATGATATTTAGATATTTTGATTGAGCTAGAAGCATTAAGAGTGACAGTAAGAACTTAAATAAAAAATAAATCAGGAAAATTAAATAATATTTTTGCGATATTATAATGGGAGAAAAAAGAATTTAACCATAAGAGAAAAATTAATAAAATATTAGATTTGATTGGCACTAACAAAGATGCATAAAAGTAAAATTTTAGTTCAAGCTTGTTTTAATACAAACATCTTGGCCTATACTTATAAAAAATACAAGACATATGTTCAGATAAGTGGATTGAGAGTCAAAGTAAAGACTTTACTTTCATTTATGTTATTTATTTTATTAGCTTTTTTTCTTCAAAAGTTTAATATTTTCCCGTGATAAACATGCATATGATAATTGTACAAAATGCCATGTTTTCTAATGTTTTAAAATTTCTACGTCTTTCTGTTCATTTTCTTGTGATGGCTTGGTTAGATTTGACAACTAGTTCTCAGTTTTGCTCTCTATTATGTTCAATCACACATTCCTTGGCTGATTCAACCTCTATTATTAAAATTTTGAGCCTTTAATTAGTTAAGCTTAGTTGTTGATGAGCCTTGCACCTCAGGTTGTGACTTGCGATTAAGTTCTGCAGTTGATTAAGTACTTGTGAGACTTTGTTGCACTTTTGCACAAGAGATCCAACCATGACTTTGAGTCTATAAATTTGTTGACTATATATAGTTGTTAAACTTATCTTCTAATCTTTAAGTTAGGGAATCTCTAATTTAAAAAACAGAAAATCTAATAATGTTTCTGGATTTAATTTGTTTCCACTATGTGCTCAGGTGCTAGTGAATACAATTCTTTCTATAGCTTTTTATAGCCACTGAGTATAAAATTCTAGGAATAATTAAATTATTGCTTATGTGGATTTTTCAAAAAAAATTTTATTGGGGTTTCAACTAACTTAGATGCTTATGAATTAAAAAATTGACCTTATTTATGAAATTTTGTTTCTTTCATTCAAGATCTGCATAGAGAAGCTCTATACCTTAAGATGCCCTAATTAGATTTAGAAACATAGCTTAACGGTCTAGCATTAGTTCAATAAAAAATAATATAATGTAAATTAAATAAAGTTGAGTATGATATGGCTTAAGAAAACTATAATATGATAATCATGAAGCTCAACATATATTCCAATATTTGATGAAAGATATAATTTATTCAACTTTTTAAAGTGAATTTATAATTTGAAATTTTTATTCAAATATTATAATAAATTTGAATCCCAGATAGTTGAATTTACAAAAGCAAGACTAATAATAGAAGCTTAATATTACTGGAATACGATCAAATAAGGTTCCATTTGTGTTTAACTTGTTAAAAAAAGTGAGCTTAAATATGTCCAAACTCAGCTCACTTAATGATCCAGTCAAACACTAGCCTCTTAGCAAGCTGAATAACAGTTGTTTGTAAATGGAAGGCTTTTTATACACCACCAAGCAAAAAATAAAAAAATAAAAAAAGCATGAACAAAGTTTATCTTATAAGAGAACTAATTCATGAATATTTTTTAATGATAAATTAAATACTGAAGAAGATTTATAATTATAACATGACTCTACCTGCATCTAATTTTATTAAATCTGAATTGCAACTACTTTATAATATGTTAATGAACCTAAACTTAGGGTTGAAAAAGTCAGCAAACACGTATGAAATTGAAATCGAACATGACCATATCAAAATCTAAAATTCTGATAAGAAGCATAATCTATTCCTAAATGTGAAATTGTATAGCCATGGTTGTTGTAATTCATTAATCAATAGGGCAAACTATCCTTGAGACATTATATGCCAACAATATTCCTATAATCATGATGAAATTGAAATCAATTTTACATTTAGTTCTTGATTTCTCAATTTGAGAAGTCATAATACAGGAGAGTTAAATTGCACCAACATTTTTAAAGATTTTTTTATGATGATTACTTCAAAGAAAACTTTGAATTTAAAACTCATCAATCCGGTCATATCTAAATCTTCATAAATCATTTCAATTAATATTTAAAACCTTTGGATTAATTTACTTTTAAAAGCATTTTTTGTTCATAAAGCAATAATATTTTTGTGACTTTTTTTTAAAAAAATTTTATTCATCTCTTTCTCAAAAAATTGGTATTAGTTCATTCACTAATAATTTATTTAGAAATGAAAACTACTATTTTAGCATTTGTGATTATTTACCTTAACATATTGGTCATTTACATGGTTGCAGAAAAGTACTCATACAAAAATTTTAATGATTACAATTATAAGTTTATTAAAGATCAGAATTGGAGATAAATATAATTCAAATTGGGTGATAATGTAATAGTTTATATAGAATCTAAGATGTTACTTTGCAAAATCAATAAAAAAATTAATTACTAGAAAAACAAGACCATATAAAAAGGCAACACATAAGCATGAAAACTTGTAAGCTAAAAATTTCAAAAATTCTGATATTAGTTTAACACTCAATGTATCTGATTTAATTTTATTTTATGCACCCGCCACCAATGCCTTGACTTCCTCTCAAAGTTCATTGCTTCCTTGGGGATTAAGATCCAACGCATCTGACTGCATAAGCAATATTAGATGATGTGATTGCGTCCATTAGCGATGGTGGTTATCAAAGATATTTTATGCATTAATTTGACAGATGTAGATGTAATGACTCATTAGAATGTTTTGTAGGAAGCACAATAATTATGCCACAAATTGCCTTTGCAAATATCAAATGCTCAATTAATCATTATCAAAGGTATTTTATGAATTGATTTAACCAATCTACATTAAATAATTCATTGATTAATGCAAGAAAAGCACAATAATTAAGCCTTAGTTTGCTTATAAATATCAAATGCTCAATTCTTTTGAGCTGATTTTTTCTCATTTGAAGCAAATTTAGTGAAAAACGCAAAGTATATATTGATCAAACACAGATTGTGTGCACTGAGATGAGTAGATTGATAGTTTGAGCGCTAAACCTACTTTAATTTATGTTATTTTATTTTAGTAGTTGTTTTATTTAGTAAATTAATGTCCTTCACTTAATAAACGTCCATAGTTCTCAAATGTTTTGAAACTTTTCTCCACCTTGGATTTGTTTTGATTCCATTTGTTGGTATAGTTCAATTAAGATTCTTTGTTTTGCTCTCTGTTTAGTTTATTCATTGGTTCTTTAACTGGTTTAGTTCGTCTTTGGAAAATAAATTGCTTTATCCTTGGTAATTAATGGGCTTTACTTGGAATATTGGACTTAGCTTTTTTCAAACTTCCCAATAACCTGAGTTTACTCGTTGTTGATATTGCATTGCTTTAGGAGTACTGGTTCTCTCTAGCTTGCATTAATTGTTGCCCTATCGCTATCACTTGCAGCCTCTTAACTCAAAAGAATTGCAAATTTGTCCGTGTGACTTCATTGTGGTTTTGCATGAGAATCAGCCAAAGGATTCAACTCCAAATGGATTTTTCATTGGATATAGCTGCCAAACCTATATTTGGATATTATAAATTGGGGAATCTATGATTATAAATAAAAGTTTCTGAGGCATGTAAAAAAAGTTTCAAATAATGCTTCCTAGAGTTATTTTGTTCCTATCTGTACTAGTTGGGTACAAGCCTTTCAAGCTTGGACTCTTGGTGACTACAATTCTTTGCAGGGGAAGTTATCTCCTTTTTCCGGTTTGAGACCCAAAATAATTTTTTTGCTGATACCATTGCGTATTCCTTTATATTCTATAATTTTAGTTATCATTAGGCTTCAATAATGCTTCCTAGAGTATTTTTGCTTCTATCTGTACTAGTTGGGTACAAGCCTTTAAAGCTCGGACTGTTGGTGACTACAAACCTTCGGGACGGAAGTTATCTCGTTGTTCTGGTTTGAGGCCCAAATTAATATTTTTGCTGATAACATTGCATATTCCTTTATATTCTATAATTTTAGTTATCATTTTGCTGGCATAAGTGGATTTAGTTAAACAAACAGAATTTTCTAGTGTGGTCAAATTTTTGATAAAAATGCAACTTTTTTATGATCTTATTTAGGTGTGTGATTCTTTCAGATGATTATAATTTTGTTACCTGTCTAAATTTTGCATTTCTTTGTCTTTTTCCATCATAGGGGACAGTTAATTGTCTAACTTAAAAGTTTGTGAAATGCAAATTTAATTGCGAGTGTGATTTTGTGCATCTCATTTTAGATCAACATGAGAAAATCCTAAATCCTATAATGTCCCATATCAGTTTCAAACAAGTTACATGCATATGAGAAACACCATTAACAAAAAAAATATGCAACTTCTAAGCCAAAGTTCGAATGCAAAAAATGCTAACAAAAGCTAAGTTAGCTGTAAATTTACTAAGCTGATGAGAATTTGTGAATAGGGAATGTAAAAACTCATTCAGATTTGTAGCTAATTCACTAGGTTGAAAAAAAGCCGAAAGAATTTAAAGCTCAATTCCAAGTTCCATCAACCCCCCATGTTGCTAAATACAAAGCTATGCCTGAAAACTATAAAATTTAGCTTAGGCATTGTCTGAAACAATGGTCACAGCGCTTTCCGTTTTAATAAAAAAGCACATTTTTTAATTTAATGGACTGTTTGACTAAAAATATTTTAGTGATACCGAAGTTAACCCAAATCATAATAGAGATGTAAATATTATTGCTGAAATTCAATGGGGTTAAAAACAATGACATTTGACAATAAAAAAATAACAACAAAAAAATAAAATACACTCTAGGGCGATGGTGAAGGTGGTGGGCTTCGGGTTGAGGTGGTGGAATTGAGGAGTTGTAGGTCAGGGCGTTGAGCGTCAACCCAGGAATGTTGGTAGCGAGCAGGTGGTTGAATGATGGCAACGAGTAGGCGGGTGGAAGAAGTGAGGAAATACATGGAGATATTCACCACCTCAAAGCAAGATACAGTCCGAGCACCACTTGCCATCGGATACAACTCTATAAATGAGAACTTGAGACGATGATGGCTGTCCATACAGAAAACTCAACAAAAAACTGAACCGTAAAACTAAAAAACACATAAATACTAGTAGATAGCTAGGAGAGATGGAACCCCTCTCCCTATTTGGGCGGCAGCCCTCTTTCCTAAGGCCGGTCAGCCCTAATTTTACCACAGTTGAACTGGTCCTATTCAGCCAGGAAAGCAACCAGGAAACTCCCACGTCAGTCTCCCGAGGTTGAGGTAGTTTCGATCTCATTCGTTGAAGGTTCTACTTGCAAGTTAATGGTGATGGCGTTGCTATAATCTCCTGGGGCTAAAGAAGCTTCGACTGTGGCCCTAGGAGCACCTAGATCCCATTTTGGATTACACCGTCCCCCAAAACACAAGAGTTTTCTCCACTTGTGTGCATACATCCATATAAATCTAGTCTTCTGGCAGGAAACTACTAAGCTGCCCTAAAACTTTGTGTCACATGTATTCTTTTGAATCCTCCCAAAGTAATTTATGTTTGGCTCAACATAATATGAAGTGTGGGTAACCTGAATCTCCATGAACGGTGGTGGTCATGGCTGTAAGGTATCAAGCGTGATTTCTTGAGACACTCTCTGAACGGGTTGCTCCATGTTTAAGATTGATATCTTCGTCCTGTCATCCTCTATCATAACCAAAATGAATACCATCGACGGTTCTCTGCTGGCAAAAACACTTATGATCTCAGACTCCATCAAAGTAGAAGGATGATGCACTTACCATCCTTGGTAAACATATCGTGTCGAGTCCTACGGTAAAATTGTCATGATCTTCCAAAAAAAGGTGGCAGACATTATTGGGCACCACGTCGCACCATATCAAATCCCGCAGATGGCTTCCAATCGAAAACTCCACTAGGCACATCAGGTCGATGTTGACACTATTCTCCTTCAACAATGTCAGAGAATATGATCGGGAATGCCTTTAAGTCAGGAGGCCTAATTTCTCCATCTGTGCAGACGCCACGTTATTGTTGCTCCCTCCATGGATGATGAGACTGCATACCTTCCCATTCATAGTGCAACTGGTGTAGTATATATTGCGGTGAAGCCACTACAAATCCCTCATATCCTCAATTTGTAGGACCCGTCGAACCACAAGCAATTCAACCTCATCCAAGCGGAAGATAATACACCTCACCTTATTCTTCAGCTGCCTCCTCGTTTCTAATCTCCTCCACGACACCCTACTTGGTAAAAGACACGACCTGACTCGCAGGCAGCTGGAGGTGATGTGCTCAAATTCATGACATCTAAAGCATTTTCAGAGAGGAACTATAATAGGTGTGTCACTCTTCTCGAGCTTCTTCTTACTCGGGGTGGTTATGTCCTTATCTAAACCAGTTTTCTTAACTCCTTGAGGCGTGCTCCTGATGATGTCTCCAACTATGGGTGACTACTTGAATGACGGTGATTGTTTGCTTTGTTTCTGCTATATCTCCACCTTCAAGGCTAAGGTTTGGACATCTCCCAGTGATCAATAAGGCTGCAGATGCACAATGTTGCTGATAGTTGCAGGCCCCCCAAATAACGTGCTATGGTATGTTCCTCTCACACGACCAACTCACACTTCATCTGCAACCAGTCAAACTGCGTTGTGAACTCGTCCACTGATAGATATCTCTGTTGTAGGTGTTGGAATCTCAAAAACATATCATGGTGGTAATGAGAAGGTAAGTATTTTCTCTGTATCTCCTTCATCTTTTTTTCTTACTTAGTAATCTTGTCAATGTCCCCTATCTTTCTCTATCTCTACATGTTTTTCCACTATAAGGAGGCGCTCTTCTTCAACTAGATTACTGCTAGTTTTAACCGTTCATCCTCTGGCACTTTCTTACACTTGGAGATTTGCTCAACAGAATGCAATTAGTCGATAAAGTCGTCTGGATCGATACCTCCATCAAATGCTGGTAAATCCACTTTAATGTCAAAATCCCAGTGTCCTCCATATGTTGTCTCCTCTCTCGGCCTTCTCTGATACTAAATTTCGAAGACTAGGAACCTGATTCCTCATCAATGACGTCTTCCCTGTGAAATGGATTCAGATCCTCACCCCTTTCTCCCATTCGGCTCTCCAGCTTAAGTTCGAGAGTAATTTCCTCCTAGGTTCCATCGTCAATCTCTGCAAGCCTTTGTTGAAGTTGATAGATCTCAAGTTGTATCTTGGCCACATAGGTTCAAACATGTATCTTCTTGGTGGCATGATTAAGGTTTGGGGATTGGAATGGGTGATTGTGGATATGAAAGAAAATTTTTGATGGAAGGGTAAAGCGGATGCTAGGAAACCTAAGATAAGACTAGGGTTAAAGTAGTTCTGATACTAACTGATACCAGAGTTAACCCAAACCACAATAAAAAAAAAATATTCTTGGTGAAATTTAATAAGGTTACAAACAGGGACTCTTGAGAATAGAAAAACAACACAAACATAAAAGACACTCTAGGGCGATGGCAAAGGTGGTGGGCTACAGGTTGAGGTGGTGCAATCAGGGAGTTTTAGGTGAGGGGAGAGGGCTTGTGGCAACAAGATGGATGTAGGTGTGCGGCTACACAATAGTTAGAGTTGTGGGAGAGGTGCGACAACAGGTTTGGAGAAAAAGGTGAGGGCAGTAACAGTTGCAATGATGCTCGGGTTGGGTGTCAGCAAGCAAGGGAGGGACGCAGGAATGTTGGCAGCAAACAGGTGGGTGGCAATAAGGCTGACAAAGAGCAGGTGGGTGGAAGAAATGAGGAAATGTGTGGAGATAGTCACCACCTCCGAGCAGAATTTAACTGAAGCATCATCTGTCCTCGGATACAACCCTAGAAGGTAAAACTTTAGATGCTGATGGCTCTCCCTACAAAAAAATTCAATAAAAACATAACCATAAAACCAGAAAACACACATAAATACTAGTAGATGGCTAGGAGAGGTAGGACCCCTTCTGATTTGGGAAGTAGCCCACTTTTCTAGGGCCGACCAACCTTAATTTCCACCCTAGCCGACTCCAGCTGAACCAGTCTGGTCCAACTAGGAAAGCAACCAAGAAACCCCCCGCATCATTTAGTTTTCTATATAAAAAAAGCTAAAGCTAATATCATAGCCAAACGGTAAAAAAGTGTTTTTTAGTTTAAAAAAACATAGAAAAAATATTTTATTGAGCAGTAGTATCAACTTTAGCAACAACAACTTTAAAACACAGTTTTTTACAAAGTCGTTTTTAAACAAACTTTTGTAAATGCCTAAGCTTAACCAAACAAAGCGTTACTCCGTGCACTGACGGCCTTATAATGGTAATAGAAATTTTTGTATTGAATAATTTTAGTTAAAATAAAGGTCATCCAATGAAACACGGGTATTATATAAAATCACACTCAACCTAACCACTAAAATAAATAAAAAACTATAAGTCTTCCAGGAAGACAACAATTTAATTGAACTTTAAAGGTCACATATCTGCCTAAAGAAAAATATTGCAGACTAACCAAAAAGACAAATATGAACCAAATATTGGATAGGCAATGTCTACTGACTAAAGAAAGCAACATTCTAACTTAAGCTGTGGAATGAGTCATTTTAGTATTTGTAATGCTAAATCAAGTACATTAGAATGATCAAACGCATAATGATAACAACTAAGTTTAAGAATGTAGATAAGAAATGTGGTTAACTAAGAGCCATTTTTTCCAAATGAGGATGATGTGATCATCAATTCTTCCATCTCCATTTAAGAAATTTCATAATTTAGAAGCCAACTGATGCATGTTCCATGTGTAACAATATCAAGAACTTCTACATCGCATAGTCATGTTCCAACTGAGAAGTCACAAACTTTTTGTGAAGCTAAGAAAATCTTGAATGGTTGATCAGAGGATGATTCTCTAATTCCTAATGCACAAGCTTATGCACTAAAAATAGAATGTACATAATGCTAGTATTTTATCACTATCAACATTATCTGCTATTTTTCAGCATGTTCTGTTATAAAGTGTATGTTTCAGGCCATCATGAGGATATGAAGCTCTGCATTCAAAATTTTTCTAAAAAGCAAAAGTTTCAAGTTACATGTAGTGAGAAGAAAACAGGAAGATATGAAGGAATTTCAATTGATTATGCATTCAATCCTAAATTATAATAATATACTTTAATAAACATACAATCTTATTTGCCCGTATAAAAATGTTAACAAAATAAAGAAAAAAAAGATGATGAAAAGAGCGGATATTCATTTTAAAGCTCTAAAGCACAGTATTGTTCACATAAGAAACTACAAATTTTGCCATCCTCCTCTACAACTACCACAACATGTTGTACCTCTCTATTTAATTTTGTTTTAATGGAAGTTCATTCTCCTTTCTGGATATCAGGTCATACAATATCCCTAAATAAAAAAAAGATTTAAAAATTCAATTTCAATTTCAGGTTCTGTTTCATCTCATTATAAAAGTTTTAATTTCAATTTCAATAGTTCTGTTCATTTCACGACTTCTATGTTCCATCTTGACAATTCAGCACAAGTATTTGTTTTCCACAACACTCCACATTCAGAAGGAAAGATCAACTAATTGGTTTAGCATCATGTTATAGGTTAAATAGAATGGTTTATAAGTCATAATTGAAATAGCAAGGTAATCTAATAAAGATAATAAGTTCTATCTCTTGAACATAGATAAATTATAAACAGCCTCCAGAACAAGAGTTATGAAACAACACAGCATAAGCTTCAAGCATAAACAAATGGCACAGTGATGGAATACAAGACAAAAACAATGCTATCAAACATCAGTTCAGATGATTTCACAGCCTAGTTTCGCTTTTACGTTTCAACTTTCATCACCATTGGAAGTTCTTCATGCAAAGCAATCTCATGGTCCAAGAAAAAAATTAGAACCGAAATGCTACCCGAATCCAGCATGCCAAATTCAGATCCAGAAAAATCCAAACTCAAAAAAATCAAACTAGCCAACTTCCCGTCTTCCCGCATACCTCAAGGCTCCGCATCGCCCCCAAGAGGAACCGAAAATATCTCCCGCACTGGCGAGAACTCCACTAACCCGATATCCATCGCGTAGCCAGAGACCGGTAGCTTCAGATCCCTAAGTATGCAGAAAGCCTCTCCCATCCGGTTCCTCGGCACGTCAATTGCCACAGGACAGTGTGGCACCCACGAATCCGGCCGAAACTCCTCCGCCGCCTCTACCCCTTCCTTCCGCAGGATCTCACAAAGCTGCGTGTGGAGCCCGAGCAGAGCCGAGGTCGGCGTCGGCCCAAAAAAGAGAACCCCTCCACCGCTGCCGCCGCCGGGAAAGGAAGCGACGGAAGAGAGGGAGACAGGGAGGGGTTCGAGGCGGGCGGCGAGGGATCGAACGGCAGTGAGGAATCGAGCGGGGTCGATTGAGGGGGAGGAGAGGAGGGTGATGTGTGGGCGAGCGGCAATCTCAATGAGCTGAGTGCTGATCTGTCGTCGGGCTAGTACGTTCCAAGCCTTTAGGACTTGGTTCTCGAGGGCCGGATCGAAGTAGAGCTCGACAGCATAGCCCTGTCTCATCGGAGTTGCTGCTTCCGTCGCAAACATCTCCGGCGCCGCTGCCGCCGAAGACATCGCGATGGCCCTGTTGTTTCGGCGGACGCCGACTGGATTTTATGGTCCGGGAAAATTTAGACGGGAATACGGACGGCGAAAATAGAATGGTGAAGGGGAACGGAGATTTACTAGGTAATAGTAGATTCGTGGTAATTAGTAAGATTAGAGTGCTTCAAAATTCGGGTGAGTGAGTTGAGTTCCATTAGATCTTAAGAAAACGATCTTCAATCCATCTCAATGTTATATGATTTGAAAAACTTTATTCAAATCTGACTCGTCTTCAACCTAATTTGATTGAAAAATTTTCTATTCGGACTCTGGATGTGGCTCTATGTGCGGACTCTAATGATATGATGACATATGTGCTACATCGCAAAGTTATTTAGATGTTATTGAAGTACAATCGCGGGGGTTATTTAAGGGTTATTGAATAAAAACATATATATTCCACTTCAATAACACTGAAATAACCCAGAAATAATCATGAAATAACATTATTTGTTTCACTTCAATAACCTCGAAATAACGTCACAGAGGAAATTTTAGAGTTATTTCGGGGTTATTGAAATAAAATATATAAGTTTCTATTCAATAACATTGAAATAACCTATGTAGTGTTATCTCAGGGTTATTGAAGTGGAACCACACATGTTATTTCAGGATTATTGTGTAGTCCGATGTTCTAGTTTAATATTTTTTAGGTGGGTCCGCTATAGTACACATAGCGGTATATCACTGAGAGTCTGCACGTAGAGCTACGCCCGGAGTCTAGACATAAATTTTTTCTACAGAGTTGTGAACATTTCACAAATGGAGTCAAATGACAACCTAACCTGTATATCCTTAAATTCTTAAATTCTATAAAAAAATTTACGTACATATCGCAATTCTCGTGTATTTACATATCTAAAATCTAAACTTCAATTTTTACATATATGACATCTTATCAAAAAATATAAAAACATATTTCACTTTTTAAAAATTAAAGTAGTTATATATTTTTATGTGATATGAACAATTTGGATGGAATAAATTTAAAATGTTAAGGAGATGTAAGTGCTGCAATAAGTTTTTAAATTTAAGGAAAGTGATATTATCATCACCCAAAAATAAATTTATGACTTTAAAATCCTCTTAATTCTCTTATGCACCAATTATGAGACCCAATAAAAAATAATACATCTTGTTTATGTAGCCTTGAATGTTTAGATTATAGGCAGAACTTTGGATGGAATTTGACCTTAAGGTGCTAATAAGTGAGGCAATGATGAGCATCTTATGTGATAGGTCTGTCCTTCTGCTATTTTAAATAAAATGATCATAGAGAAAATTTTTGTGTAGTCTTCACTTACTAGTGGTCTTCATTGCTTTATGTTATGAGTTTGGTGCATTATTTTTATGGGTCAAAATGGCTATAGAATGAGATGGATATTGTCCAAATTTTCGGTTTTAGTGGGTAACTTGGTCTGTATCATCATTTGAGTTAAATTTGATGTCATTTTTTTGACAAGTAATGCTTTTATAGATATGAGGCGAGTGTCATCAAGTCTTTAGTTGTTAGTGGGAAATGTTATAATTGTTGTTGCATCAGTTTTGACATCACTTTTGTAATTGAGAAGCCAATCATAAATAAGAGATAAACATCATATAATTTTCACATGCTAGCAAGCAATGTGATCATTGATATTAATAAAAATCTAGCCTCTTTATTATTGTGAGTAAGGTGATTATGCATAAGATATGGGGTCATATGATCTTCAAGTATTAACAACCAGTGCAATCATCAACATCACGTACAGAAGGCAAGTCTGACATCACTATTGTTAAGGTGTGATAAGCATTATAAACGATAAGTCCATGTCTATACTGCGGCTAGTGAGATGACGTCAACAATGAGTTCTATTTAAGTTGAATAATTTATTAGAGTTATTTCATCATTAAGAAAAGTTACAAATTAATAGAAAATAAATCGTATATACACAATTTATTAGAGGCATTGTGGTTTTAGATTTTAGTTTCATTATCAACAATTAACAATGGAAATCATATCATTCCACATTCAAGCTGTGATTATATGACTATATCCCTTGGTTGATCGAGTTGACATAACCAAACTTATAGACAACCACTTTGATAATATATTCAATCAATAATCTATATATTTTTATATCATGTGCTTCGATTTTATAATTGCATTAGTGTTGGCAAATTGAAGTGTTGATATTTAGGTCTAATTAAATTTTTTAAGAAGAGTTGTTGACTTATAAACAAAATTTTTATATATTGATAATAACATTCTACTATATTTACATTGATCTTCTTTGCTTACAGAGGGACATTATGATGTGAATAATTGCTAAAATAGTAAAGCAATAAAGATGCAAAATAGAGATGCAATAACTTAAAGAAGCTAGAATTTTTTAGAAAGAATTATATAATAATATGAGCAAAAACAATGTGGTAAGAGATTATCACCATATTTAACATATTGAGGCACAAGTAAAGTGCCTTTAGACAAACACTAACTTATAGAGGTGGTGATAGTATTATCATTATCACTTGAGCAACACAATGAAATCTTATAAATGTATTGATTGCATTAAAGTAATGCTAAAGTTGGTTAAGCATTCTTTCAAATCATTGGAAGTTGTGACACTAATTTCCTTGTCATTTGTGTGGGCTTCAAAATTCACTACAAACAACATTGGGGTAAATTCAAGGTCTAGTGTAAATTCAAGGTAGATAACATTTTAACCCAATTATGTTAAATCTAGTCAGCCTAAGCCAACATAAGCAATATTAGACTGACTAATTCAACTAATATAGATTATGTATGACTTTATTTAACTACTCTAAGTGTTCATCAACTTGGTGTAATATGTAAAATATTTTTTTGTTGTAACAAGCTAGTTTGAGATTTTATGGTCTCCAAATTAAATTCTCCAAATGATATTTATCAAAGTTCATTTTCTTAGTTTCCTTAAGGTATATTCTTTATATTATATTTGTACTTAATTTGATTATAAACTTTAATAATATAATAATGTCCAAAATAATTTTGGTTGTATTAACTTATAATTAAAAAAAATATCTTTATAATATTTCCAAGATTTATAATTTATTTCAAAATAAAGAAGATTTCACAATTCAAATCAAAATTTCATTGATTATAAAGTACTTTGTGTATATCAATATTTTACTTAATCAATTGCTTTGAACTACTAAGAGTGCAGTGATATGATTATCTAAATCTTTTAGAATTAGATAATAATATCATTTTTCTAAAATTGGTTTTGCTAGGTAATTTTTTGACCTAATTAAATAGATATCCCTTAATTTGTGTGGAATATTTAGCCATGCTAAGTAATTCCTTGACAATACTCTTCTTATTTAACATTATTTTTTAAAATATTTAAGTTTAGGTCAGAAAGAAAATTTTTGACTCCTTGGTTTGGAGTAGGCTATGTTAACAAGATGAGGTAGATAATTATATTTTTTTGAAGATTGGGAAAAGAGAATATGCCATTTTAATATGATAGTTGAGTTGAACTTTTTAGGCTTGAAGAAGTGCATATGGCTTTTAACTCTAACCTTAAGCTATGGTATGTTGTTAAAAATGGTGTTTAGAATAGATCTATGCTTGTAAACTATCTCCCAATTGAATGGGTTGATATTATCACTTACATATACCTTAAATATAAGTACGATGACACTATCTTCTAGCTTGAGAAGATATTTCTCATTTAAAGACACTTGAGAATTTTATTTTCCTTTTAGAATAAAACTATTTTCACATACCTTTCTATTCCATGTAGAGCATCATCATTGTAGGCTAAGTAAATCCAAATGGTTTATAAACACTCTTATTATACAAGAATTGAATAGATTCTTAAGTTTTGTTCTTTAATGATTTTTTTAAGAAAATTGGAATCACTTGTTATTCTTTTTAGCATTAATCTTATCAATAATGTTCATATTTATTTATGGTGCCTTAAATGAGTTATATTCTCCAATAATTTTTTTAAGGGTCCCATTCTTGTTTTTTTCTTTTGTTTTCTATTATTTTGTTTAGAAAATTAAAAATATGATGGAATATAATGATAGGATTGGAGAAGTAAATTTAATTTAATTTATAAGAGAAATTAGTATTTTAAAAAGTTATTCGAAGCTAATTATCGCTATCAAGTTCAAAGAAACCAACAACTTTGCTAAGCATACTTGTTCACCTTTATAGAATAAAATGTTGTATAATGATATGTTTCAATTAGTATAATCTCTCAAGGGGGGGAAATGTTTACGTACAGAGAACGCACACAACTCTCTGTGCTTAATCCCCTCCCAAGGACTTCTCAATAACCTCTGGGTTATTAGGGAGTTATTGTAGAGTTATTTCAGTGTTATTTGGAGTCAATGCCCTAACACCAGAGAAAATGTAAAAGTGTAACTGCGGAGGGTCTTGACTCCAAAATAACTTTGCAATAACCCCCCAAAAACCTTCACAGAAGTTATTGATTAGTTATTGAGAGGGGATTACACACAGAGAGCTGCGTGTATTCTCCGTACGTAAATATTTCTCCTCAAAAGAAATACTTTGAATTAAACACTGGTAGTTGCTTCAACCGTAATAATAAGATGTGTACTTGTAGGGATATCCTTAAAGGTTTCAAAAGAAATATAACCTTCTCTTTTTATAAATTTGCATTAATTTTTCTTCCATTATCACAAAACTTTTGTAGTAGTGTGCATTAATTGGTTTAAATCAAAAAATTGAATGTAACCAAGCATATGTTTTGGTTAGTTGATAAAATAATACTTCAACCTTTTATTCTAATTTAAGTTTTATTTGAATTTCAGTTATTTATTTGCACTGAAAAAAATATTTAATTATCATGATTTAAAACTCATTGTTGATACCATACACCAACCAATTAGCACTCTAATACTAATTCATCACTCTAATAGTTGTCAGTTATATAATGTCGAGTTATGATTAACTTAGCTAAGCTTTAGTTATGTATAAGCATAGTATTGTGATGATGATAATAAGTTATTTGGACGTAAGAATATGATTCGTTAATGAAATAAGAGATTGAAAGTTATTTATTATAATAACCTTGAAATAAAAGTCTTATGGAGTTTTCAAACCAAAACTCTCATACTTCACATATGAACTAACCACACATGCATGCCACACAATTCTAATGTATTTACATATCTAACTCCTACTTAAATATTTAATATCACATAAAAATAATCTCATTACTTGATAAATACGTTTTTTTGATGAGCGTGTTAAAGAAAAGTAGATATCAAACTTTGGTGTTCCATATTGCATGTTGAAAATATGTCAACACGGATCTTGGAAGAACTGATTGTTCGATGGAGAGACGTCGTAGGCGGTAAAATCAACTGATTGGCTCTTATCCGCTCAAATCAAGTAAAAAAAAAACTTGACCTGATGGACCTCGGGTGGGTCAATCGCCAGTCATACCCTGGGTTGCCTTTCCTCTGAAACCTAATTGCTCGACAACCTCTTCGGTCCGACCTTGCCTAAAGTCTAGACCGACTGGTAGACTCCCCCAACTCAGAATGACCCACTGATGAGAATATTAATCTCATATATGTTAAGTACTAAAATAACCCTCATTATTCTAATAACAACTACACCCCCATGTATATAAAATAAGGGATCAATTATCAAATAAAGATTAGGCATTCCTACACCGGTTGATTATGATTGATGTACTATCTCTCTATTTCTCTTTCCTGTTAAACCCTTTATTTCTTGTACGTGTTTCCTGGACAATTTCGGATTCAACACGTGTAAATACGAAAGTATTGTGTGGTTTGTGTAAATTTCCCTATTAACATGCATGAAAATTCAAAAGCCTTCTTCACGTAAACTCTTTGTTGGATTATATGACTATGATAAAGATATTCAATAAAATTTAATTTATAAAAAGCCTAGAGAAATTATAGTGATGTAGACAACCTGCCATGTGCATATGTATCATGCAAAATGACAATGTGTTGATCAAGTCAGTAGAACCAACTCAGGAAACACAAAAACTCTCTAATATTACCAGATAAAAAACAAAAAAACAACGAATAAATTAAATCATATCTAAGAAAAAAAAAATGAAAGAAAAATGGTATTTACATACATGCCACAAAATTCAAATACGTCTAAATTTTGATTTTTACATTTATAACACGCAATTTCTCCGTACCATATAAAATTACTCCTATTATTAACTTTTAAAAAATGAAATGAAATACATTTTTTTGAAGCATGGTATAAATATAAAAAAATAAGGTTTAATTAGCTGTTAGACACGTAAATATATTGGAATTGTGTGATTTTAATTCCTTCAAATAAACACAATAATAATTTTTTGTTTAAATGAAAGCGTAAATGTCATTAAATGGAGAAAAAATTGCGTCTGGAGTCTGGATGTAGTTTGTATTTAGACTCCAATAATATGGCGTCGTTTGTAAAGTGGTAGGACCTGGTTTCATGAATTAAGAAAATGTGAAAAAGCTGTTTTTTTTTTTGCGCGACTCGTCCCGAAGACCGCCTGTTGCATCGATAAAAAACGAGTTGTATTAAGAGAGTCCATCTTTTCATCCATTGCCCCACTCTAAAGATCATTGTTTGGGCTTTTCATTGCTTTCTTATATTGATAAGAAATTTTAGTCTTGTGTAGCTTAAAGTGCAAATACAATGTGATCACTTATCCAAATTAGTTTTGGGTTATTCTAGCACATTGTCTTGCTCATAACAAAAGATTTCTAGACATATAGCTCATCCTCAACATCTTTTTCTATCTCCTTCTAAGCATTATCAATAGGTATCTCTTGAGTTACAACTTAATCAAGTACCTTAGTACAAGTGGCTGAATTCTATGAAACAAATGCAGTTGCATCAAACTCCAATTTATATTACATATAAGTTTCCAATAAAACTCTCCACATTATCTGAGTTCTAATGCTTCAACATGTTTGGCTCATCAAATATAGCATCCCTTCTAATGACAATTTTCGTCTGCCTGATTCATAAAGTTTGTAGCCCTTGACTCCATGATAGAAGCCAATGGATACCACATTCTTTGCTCAAGGTTCCAGTTTGTCATTCTGCATGTGATAGTAGGTTGAACGCCCGAACACCCTCATGTACTTATAATCTCTAGCAGAATGTCTCAACCACATCTTGATTAGGATCTACTTTCCAATAATTGCAGAAGGTAAATTGTTCAACAAGTGACAAGCATAGTCCATGACCTCAGCCCAATTGACTCTATATAATCCAGCACTACACAACATACACCAAAGTTTCTCCACCCAAGACCAGTTCATCCTCTCTACCATCTCATTCTGTTATAGTATCTCTCGAACAATAAAGTGGTGCTCTATCCTAGCTCTTTAGCACTCTTGCGGCTTCTAATATGTATTTACCTCATTTGTTTGATTTGATACACTAGGTTTTTTTTACCAATCAGAGTCTCAATTCACTTCTTTGAAGTTATGAAAATCTCCAGCACCTCGATTTTGTACTTTGTGGTGTAGACCCAAATATATATGGAGTAGTCACTGATAAAAGATAAAGTATTTATACTTGTTGAATGATGTTATTTTTATCGGGCCCCAAACATCAAAGTGATGCCTCTCCAGCGTAAGATAACCGCATATACCACAATGTAGTGGCATCAGAAGAATCATAAAAAATAGTATCAATTTTAATCATCATACTACCCTAAAGATAGTAAATGTGGTGATGACAAACTCCCTTCATAAAAATTGGTAATCAACAATATACTCTCAGAACACTTGCTTTAATAACTAACTTGTAGCTCTTGGCTTCTAAGGCTCCAAATGACAACAAAGTCTTCACGGTATTCGAAACATGTCTAACATCAAGTAGCTCCCTTAAAGTGCCATGATGCATCCTGATAAAGATATATTTTACACTAATAGTATGACAAGCTTGACTGTTACTTATAGTCACTGCATCACTATCAAGCTTCTTATAAGTATATAACCACTTTCAATGAGAACAAATATGATAAGTGGCATCTGTGTCTAGAATTCACACGAATCATCTATATATAAACTATGAAAAACTATATATAATGATACATCTAAATTTACTTCGTCACACTTCACAATAATATTAACTTTCTCCTCAGAGGAAACTTTCTTTTGCTTCTCCTTAAACATCATATAATTCTTTTTTTTTCCAGCGACCAGTCTCTAAATAGAAAGCAAAATGATTTTTCCATAGCTTGTCCCACTAATAAGAAGTAACATTGCAGCTACTCTTCTTTGTCAATTTTTCTTCTTCTCAGATCTATGATGTTAGAATGTAAGTACATCAACTCTATTTTTGTAGACTTCTTATACCTTTAATGAAACTCAAGGTTAATAATGTCATACTCACATCTCCATAATTCAAGATCTCATTCCCATGAATGAGTGATATCATGAGTTTTCACATTCATTTGGAATCAAATTCAATAAAGGACATGCCTTGTCTTCATCTCCAATCTTCTTATGAAGATTTAACAGATTTACAAAAAACTTTGTAAAATCATTCAAGGGTTCATCAATGATAACCCCACGTCTCATCTAAAACAAGTAGAGTCATTGTTTAATATGGAGATTATTCTCTACGCTCTTCGTGAGTTATTTGTCCAACATTATCCAGAATTATTTTGTAGAAACCTCGAACATCATTATATATTTGATCTCAGAAGATAAGTAATTTTTTATCAAGTCATAAGCACACTGGTTTATCTTTAATCAATCTCTTTCTGATGTCTCTTCAAGGCGTTCATCACTATCATGAATTTCCTTCAGATTCAAAAAACACAATATATCTATCACCTCACATCACCACAAGCCAAAGTTTTCATTGTAGTCAAATCTCATCACATCGATCTTGACAAAATGCATGACCAGCTGCTGAATCAACATATTTTTCGTCATCATAGTAGATGTTGAAGTACATGACAACATACTATAATCCACAAATCCACCAGATTTGTATCTCTTATGTCCGCAACTTCATTAAAATCCCAGTTACTTGTTCTTGGAATCACACCAGACTCTGATACAAAGTTGTTTGTGCTAAACAATAAAGAAAACAAGATCACACGATAAACAAACAATCAAACATAGTGTGTTTTATATGGTTCGACGCAAATCCTCCAATGTCCACATGAAGAGGTTATTCCACTATCAACATGTGATAAGAAAGGGAAAAATGACTAAAATATGGTTACAACCCTACACACAAAAATCAGCTCTAATCCCTTATATAAATAAAACCAGATTAGAACATATAAATTAGGAATATTTCTAATATAAAAAAAATCATATAATTAGATCTCCTCTATTTAGGTTATCTAGTATAAAAAATATCATCTAATTAGATCTCCTTTAACTAGGTTATCTAACATCAATCTTCCTAATATACATACTTCTTATCATACAAGCATTATATTTTATACTTTTCATAGCAATAAACATGAAAAATAGAAAATCTAGGTGCAAGATATGTAAATACATAGAAATTGTGCCGTGCATGTAAATCTTCCAAAAAAACAAATAGAACAAACAAAAAAAAGGAAATTTGCCTACATGCCTCTCAATTCTTATGTATGTACCCATCCAACACCCAAATTTTAATATTTACACTTGGTGCCATAAATCTATGCATGTAAAAACGATATTTCACTTAAAAAGAAAATTGTGATTGCAGTATTTTGTATACCATGATAAAGATTTGAGTTTTATGCATGTAAATATGAATATTTAGGGTCTGTTTGGGGCAGATAACCTAAATAAGCTGCTTATCCTAAAAGCGGCCCGCGGGCCGGCCACAGGAGTCGACCCAAGGCCCTCGTTTAGTGTAAAAACTCAAACGCAGTTTCAGATAAGCTGGCAAAACGCGCGAACCAAACGGTACTGCGGTGTTTTCAAAACGCCGCTAATACTTATAAGCTGCCCCAAACTGACCCTTAGTCTTAAAAAAATATAAATATATAAAAATTATGTGGCATGTATAAAGACACCAAATTAAAAAAACCTAATCACCCTTCAACCATTAAGAGAATGAAAACTCTGTGATTTTGAGTTCGTTGAGACTGCAATGTTCCGGCCATTTGGCCGACAAATCATTTGGGTGGAATTAGATAGGCTGATGCACCAAGTGTCTATGTCCCGCGGCACACCGGGCACATCGGTAAACCATCTCCATCTCCCAAATTCCACCGTAGACAAAAGGATTTTGGTCCATATCCCTTGCTTCCCCGTATACATTGAAAGCAGCACTGGCCGATGGCGACGCGGGCACGGCCCAAGCCCACCGTTCGGCCACACCCACATGCCACATGCATGGGATCCCCCGACAAAGCATTTATTGTTGACCCGGAATATATGTCTACTACTTTTTCATATTTTATAAAGATAACTATTTCAATGATTTTATCAAAATATGATTTTTTTGCTATTTTTTATGGAAGGATTACAGGCATGTCACTCCATCCCTCTGTTTTTTTTTTCTTCATATAGGACGCTTAAGCATCACATGCAAACCAATCCACCCATGCATAAAAATGTGTATTTTATTTTTTATAAGAGTTAAAATGAAATAATTTTTTATTTGATATGAACTATTTGGGTGATAGACATGTAATAAATAAAATTTAGTTGTTAGGTATGTGAACCCATATTTTATTTATTTTTTATTTTTATTTTTTGAGACAATTATCAAAATTATCAATGTATGGAAAAAAAAAATTATGAATATGCCAAAGTAAGACATTCGGAACTACGCTACAGAGATATTAGACGTTTGCTCGTATTATGAGGTGACTTCTATTGTCCTTGCAAATTATTTTAGTTTTGTTGTACGTCTTGAGACACATCGATAAGAAATATAAATTACAAGTTAGAGGAATTCTCAAAGTTGAATTCAAAGTTGTCTGTGAATCACACCTATAGATTGGAGCATAAGACAGAAGAGAGGGAGAGAGAGAGAGAGAGAGAGAGAGATAGAGAGGTGAATGCACATGAATTGAACAATAATACGAAATATTGATTAGCCATTTCTCATAAGATAATTTCTCTATTTAAAGAGGGGTACAATATGTGTAATTATATACTTGTCACTGCTTTAATGAAAATGTTAGAAGATATCTTGGATATTTTACGAGTATAATCCGACACTTTTTCTACCTTCTAGCTCAGTGGGTTGAGCTAGGCAGCTTTCGATTCAATAAGGATTGCTTGGTTGGTTATGTTGAGTTGATACTGTCGATCGACCTTTAACTGACTTATCGTTGGTAGGACTCGGTTCAGTTGGCTGGATTTCGCCAACCGACAATCCCACCCCGACTGTTGAATTCTGATCCCTAGATGAGGATCTCCTACCGACGGGTGAGACTAGGCTATCAGGTAAAGAGTGAATCACTGTAATTCTATATGTAGCTCATATCTTGACGAGAGGGTCCTTCGGGATGCTCTTAGATCATGTCATTAACAATCCTTGGCCCTCCTTGAAGAATTCTATAAGGCGTCCATGAGGTGGTTGGTAATGTTGAATTTTTCCCTTGAATTTGGTTGCGGCAAGAGGCATGTTGATACTTCTGCTTAACTCGACTTGCTTCGGCTCTTAGTTCGGAAGACTTGTTTTTAGTCGGCCTCTAGCCCCATTTTAGTTTAGTCAACTAGGTCTCTTGATCTTCCGCTAATAAGCCCTTTGGTCTTCTGCCATAGGGTTTTTAGTCTTCCGCAGGTAAGTCATTTGGTCTTTGTGGGCCTTCCAAGTTGTATTTCTTTGTCGATCCCCTCGAGATTCTTGTTTACGCATTTCTGATGTACAATCCCAATAATATTCTCTTTTTAAATGATCAAAAGAGAATGATATTTGATAATCAATATAGAATATTTGTATAAGAATTGAATGATTTTTATGCATTTTTTTCTCATTGAATATATACAAATGATGGATTATAATGATATTTAGTAACATGGGGCACTTACATAATTACTAGACAATAATTATTTGGTAATAAAAAATGACAAGAAAATTTTTTTTTTTCGTTTTTCCCTGACAAAAAATTTTGTCATGGACACCTTACAAAGATCCGAGTTAGAGCCAGTTTTAATAAAATGAAAGTGGTGTGTGGCTGCCGAGCAACCCATTGTCCCCACGCAAATTGTTTTTGTTCTGTTTTTCAGTTTTGATGTCTTTGTCCCTTGAATAATTTTGGCTTATTTCTGTTTTTTGTCCTTATTGCCCCAAATTTTCTAAGAATTACTTCTAACCTGGCTTTTAGTACTTAACTATTAAACTCACTTAAAGAGACTCTCATATTCCCCACTAATCAATACCACACTCAAAAGCTCCTTATCTCATCCAACTCAACCGATTATACATTCTCATCATCAAGACTCGTCAAGAGAACTCGCTCACTATTCTCCTGTCTAAGAGTCTGTTTGGGGCAACTGCAACTACTTGAAGAAGCAAATTTGAAGTTGTTGTAGAAGAAACTACTACTGTTCATGAAGCTGCTGCAGTTATTTAAATTTTTTTTTCATAAGTCAAATTGTAGTTTCGTAGCATCTATTGTATTTAACCAGATCAGATTCTAAAACAGGATCTTTCCGCACCACACTGCCAACTACAACAATTTGTTAAAAAAACAGTCACAAGAGACAACCTCTTTCCTTCCCTGTGCAACTTTTAATGCCAACTACAGTACTTAATTGACGCAGCACTATAGGCCCGAGAGACAGTCTCAGAACCAACATAACATAAGGGTCCTACCTTACAAGGTGCCATGCAAAACATGCCATCAAGTACTCAATCATCAACCCCCAAACAAGTCATATAAAAATAATAAATGATATAATATATTTTAAGCTCTAAAGTTAAAGTTTCTTCACAAAATGGGGTTATGACCCCTAAAAAACTGCAGCATTTTCAGTATCCTGCTGCTGCCCAAAGTCCTACTACTCTATATATTAATCTGCACTACTCATCAGTAAAAATCTTTGTTTTACTCATACTTCCCTTTAGTTGTGGATTGGAGACTTTTTCTTCGCCGGAGAATAATCCATTCCGGCGATGTCGTATATGTCGGGGTAGTTTTCCGGCAAAGTCTGAGCAGCGCTGTCCTTGATTACCTTCATGCTTGTCATCTGTGGATTGCCATTAAGTACTTTCTTAATTACAGCTTATTACTTGAGTAATTAGTTAGCAAATCAATTATTTACACAAACCTCTTGTGTTGAGGCCTTGGTCTCTCTTCCCTTTATCATCAGCACTTTTCTATTATTCCACCCTGCATTAATAGCAAAAAGCAGAGCTTGTTTAGAGATTTACAATGCAAAATGTTAAATATTACCTTTGACTAGAAGGCTGAGAAATCATATATAGCTCGTGATTCTTTAGTGTATAAATTTGTTTTATTCTGTCATGAAGTATTGTTATTATATTAACATTAAAAGTTGTATAAACTAGTGCATGAAGCTAAGTCCTGTCAATTCAGTGTTTTAGTAGTCTTGCCACTGCAATACAACTGCTCATGATCTGGATAAAATATTACTTGTGTCATCTGTATGTTCGGATGAGCACATCAATTACATCATATTACTGTACATAATGGTGAGATGCAATTCACGATGCACCAACATTCTAGAGGTAATATTTTCTCCATGAATTGAAAATGACCGCTTCTCCAAACTTAACTTTTATACACCCCAAAATATACAAATCTATTGTAAAATAAATCGAGCTATGAGCACGTTTGTTCGTTCCATATCATTCTTAAAAAATACACACACACACACAAAGAGACGGAGAGATTCTTATTAGTCCTTAATTAGCAGGGCTCATTATGACTAAATTTTCCACTTTGAGTACAAAAAGCAAAATTGCTTCAACAAACTGTAAAGCTCAACATCTAGAAACAGTAGTTTGTTCTTGAAGTAATTTTTTTATAAAAATCCTAACTAAAGAAAAAGAGATTTTTGAAACTTTCAATGGTGCTTAGCATTATGTTTCTTAGGCCCAACATAATCTTCATGAAACCCAGGCAGTCTGTGCTGCAGTGCCTTCACTTCACTAAAAGACCTCCTTATCTCATTTAAAGTACCTGGGCAAGCTTCTCCCTCTCTGCAAACTTCTGCCTCTTCTTCTACACTTCCTCTGACATCAGCCTCCTGATGCACATAACCAGCCAAACAATAAACCTTATGAATCATAAAATCAAACAAAAGCTTTCCCATATAAAATTTCAGAGTTCTAACCCTCTGGATGGATTCTGAAGAGTGCTGCATCAAGCGAATGCCTGAAAGAAGAAGGAAAAAAACAATAGATATTATCAGCTCTGCTTCATTATTTCTAAGAAGATTTACAATTAAGGAAAGTATTGCAGATTTTGGTGATGGAATGGCACCTTTAGCTGTGTTGACTAAAAGGAAAAGTAAAAGGAGGCTGACTACTGACATGGCAGGCCTCATTTGCTTATAAACCTTGATCTCTGCTTTCTGTAAAGATTTTCTAGCTGAAAAGGAAGATGTTTGATGAAGAGAGTATAGGAGAAGTAGGTGTTAGGAAGAAAGAAGAGAGCTAGATAGTGTTTGTTTAAAGTTTAAGACTGAGTCCATTATATATGCCATTGGCTCATGCTTCACATGAGTCAATTTTTCAATTTTCTTCTACTTGGCAAAATTAAATATTTGAATTTGACAGACTTTGTTGTAAGTTGAGGTTTAAACTCTTATTTTAATGTAGTTGTCAGCTCTTTTAAGGAATGATGTTCCCTCAAAATTTGGGCCTTGCTTTAAGCAGCTATAGTCTATCTAATTAATTTGTTTTATTATTACTATTTTAGAGTGTCTGAACACAAATGAAATAAGATAATGCTGTGTATATATAAAGGCTAAACCTCGGAGGGTAAATATAAATGGCTGATTAAAAAACTAATTCATGTTGATGTGAGAGTCACAATAGAATATTAGGGGAAAAAAACAAGATTTGCAGCAAAACAACAAAAATGAAGTAATTGAGTGATAATGTTTGAAAGAGGAAACTAGTCAAATCATCAGGTTCCAAGCCTTTCTGCATTGTGCTCTTGCACAGCTGAAAGAAGAAAGCAAATGGCTGAATGTTAATAATGATAATAATAAAAAGATTATTACATACATACCACTCGAAATATTGAACCATTGAAGTGATGTATTTGTGCAATGTTCAGATCATTGAGAATTTCATAAGAGTTGAATACAATAATGGGGTTTTGTCGTAAATTTTGCTATTTGAGTGAGAATTTGAAATATAAATGAGAGGATGCTAAATTTGTCGGCAGTAATGTTTCAGATGTTATTTATGTAAGTGGTCCTTTTTTTTTAAGATAATTACATACATAACATCCTAAGCATTGTTATTTACTAATTTAACATCTATGTGATTTTTTAAACTACTGAAAAAATATTACATCAGGACTCCGCACGTAGAGCTACGTGCGGAGTTCAACGAAATTACGTCATGGAGGTGATCGGCCCGGTAACACGAGCGAATATTCCCCTTGTGTTATTCAGGTGTTATTACGTGTTATTCATGTGTTATTATATGTTATTCAGGTGTTATTGTGTTATGAGAATATTATCGGTGTTATAATAACACATCAATAATACTTGAATAACACACAATAGCACCTGAATAACATGAGGAGAATATTCCCTCGTGTTACCGGGCCTATCATCTCCACGGCATAATTTATTTGAACTCGCACGTAGCTCTACGTGTGGAGTCTTGATGTATTATTTTTTCCCATTTACCTGTGTGCCACGATCCAATCATTTATAATTTGATAAAAATAAAAAAAATATGAGTTGAAATTTTATGATGAATTTTCATATTTGATTAAGAATTTGAAAAATGGATGAAAAAAAGGTGCTCGTTTTGTAAATTGGAATGTTTCAGGTGTTATTACATGTAATTGACCCAAAAAAAAAAAAAAAAAAAAAGATAAAAAGCAACACAGAAACTAAGCATAGAAACTATTAAAGCTATCAAACCCATAAAAATTAAAACTTTCGATAGGACCGAAATCAAAATCAAAGCTTTATGATTTTACTACGAGCCTAGAAATTGGGTTCACGATTAGTTAAATTGTGCTGCTGGACAGCGGAACTAGTAACGGAGCATTGCATCGACGTTAAATGGTTTGGTTTGCGGCAGGAAGACGTGGGCATCGGTTTCGACGAAGTGGACTTGCCACGTGGATTTTGGGGGCACGTGGCGTGTAGGTGCTTTCGATGGCAGAAAAACATGCCGGCGGCGATCCTGTTTGGTACGAGTGGTGCAATCTGGCCCGCGCTTCATAAAGCGACTGATGGATGGCCGCCCTTAATCTTCAGCAATAAACGTGCAGATGTTTTGGGCTATTTATTTTGAATGATTTACATGCATACCATTAGATTCTTATGTATTTACATAGTTAACCCTTAAATTTCAAATTTTTTACATACATACCACTTTAGTTATTAAAAAATTATTAATAAGTTAAAATGATGATATTTTTTTAAAGTGATGTGACAATTTTAGAGTGTAAATGTAAAAAAGTAAAATTTCAATGTTGATGTGTAAATACATAAGAATTGGGCGGCTTGTATGTAAGTTCCCCTATTTAGTTTGAATATTAAATCTCTATATATATTGTATATATTGTAGTTAAAAAAATTTAATTTATTTGTTGCGCAACATATCATATTTTTTTTGTTGAGAGAAAATATTACATCAGGAATCCTGATGCATGCACAGGAGTCCGATAAAGATCTGCCACGTGTATAGATCGACCCACACATGTAAAAAAAAAAAATGAATATACAGCGTATGTGGGTCTGTCGTACAACTCCTAATGCAAAAACTGTATCAGAGTCCTGATGCAATATTTTTCATAGAAGGGGGTGTTCAAACACGGTTGATTTTATTTCTTCCAAGTAATGAGCTAAAAATTCAAGCACAGACATAAGAAAACATTGCCTTTCTATTTATTTCTATAAGTTAAATATAATTATATTATGATAAAAATAATTTAATCAAATTTTATATAACATATTCTTATTTGGCTATACTCATATTTCCTTAAACAAATGACAATTTTGTTGGGGATTTAACTTCTTTAAGTGAATTAATTAAAATGAGATCATCTAATTACACTAAATCAATGCATTTATTTATCAATTAAATGTCATATGACTAGTTTTAAAGTAGGAAGTATAGCACTTCTCTTTTTCTTTTGAGTTCTTGGAAATAAATTTAATTTAATAAAAAAATTGTTTAATCAAAATATGTTTCATGAAGCATAAATTAATATTTTTTATATGATACAAATTTTGAGTAAAATAAAAAATAAATAATTTTTGCTCAATAAAAATTTGAGCACAATAAATTACACAAAAGAAATCAAAATTTAATATATATATATGAATTTGAACCCATATAAAATAATGATAACCTTGCTTATTTAATATATTAAGCTATAATGATGATGCAAATTTTTTTATATTGAAGCATTAAACAAGATCAAGAATGATATGTTAAAATGTAAAAAAGATGAGGATAATAAAACATAGAATATGTGATATCTATAAAACTTAACTTCTACCAAGTATTGGCTAGACAACTTGTTTCTTACTTTGAAGCACATGTGTGCATTAATTAGGACAATGAAAAGAAATCCAATACTCCAATGTTTCTACACTATGTTGTCAATCCAACCAAATGTGCATATAATAAATTCAAGAGTATAACTCAGGAGTTAAGAGAGGTCTTCAATGTTTATTTATAAATAGTAGAAAATATAACTCTTTTATAATCACCCGAGGTTACTCTCGTACACTACTCAACGCCTTATATCATTTGAAGCTTGAAGAGATTATCAATCAAGAGTTGAATAATCCAAAAAAAAAAAAAAAACCACTAATCTTATTGATCACATTAAATGAATATATACAAGCATTGTACATATTTAAGTTCAACACTAAAATTTTATCATTATACTTAAATGTGCATCCACGACTAAACTTTTATATCCCTACTGCGGCGTATCTTTGCCAATTTTTACGACTATTAATTTCTTAAATTAGTTAGGGAGGTGAGGAAGATTGAAATGTTCAAAGTAATCAACTTTTCAAAGCCATTAATCAATTCACTTACTTGGTTTTATGCATTGTGCATTGGAAATTTGAAAGTTCTTCTAATGCAAACAATCATGATCCAACCATTTATATATACCTTGAATAACTAATTTGGAGGTTCAATTTTGTCCAAATTTAAAGCGGTTAAGTTTCATTAGTTTATGTTGGTTCTTAGCATTTAAATTTGACACTTGCACCCAGAGAGTTAGAGTTGTAGTTGAAGGCTATATTATTGATAACCATAATTTGAAAAAAAAAAGTATTCCTTATTGGTATCAAACAAGACGAGATAAATTGCACTCGAACAACGAATCTTTTTTATTGGGTGCTTTAGATGCATTCATAGAATTAACGTACGTCTATGGAAATAAAACAAAACATCAAATAATTTATGAAAGTTAAATTTGAATTTATAATTAATGATTTAATTTATTCTAGTATTAGGTCCTCTCTGAGCCATATAATGCTCGCATAAATAAGAATTCATTATCATAGAAAAAGTTGCTAATTTTTTATGTAGAATCATATTTATCAATCACTAAAAGTAATTAATAGCTACTTGATCGATCACTTGAACAATCACTATAAGCACTTATTACAAGAATGATGTAGGAGTAACAAATTATGTGAGAAAATATCAGATAATATGTAACTTTCACAGTAAACTTTAAATAATGCCAATGACTGTTTGGATTGTGCTGTTTTGAGATCACAACTAATTGTTATCCCAACACTCATTGAGATTTTGCAACTCATTGTAATCACTAAGGCTTTCAAAGCAAATGGTTTTTAATTACCTGCACAACTGCAACAATCCTGCATATATAATGCAACTCAAGCCTTATAATTAGTCTGCATAAAATAATGCATCAATAGCAAATTGTTAAGTTATAAAGCATGTGAAGTGCATGCAACATCATATGCATTAATTATAATATCTAGGACAAACAAATAGAGAGTTATATTTTATTTAGGCATAAGTAACTTGTTATTTTTTATTATTTTTTAAAAAGAAAATTGAAAAAAATTAAAATACAAATCTTTAATAATCATCATTGTCTTACCTAACATCATCTGTCTCACTGCTTTTCCTTTTGCTCTTTGTCCCACTCGCGAGCTTCATTACTTAAAACATCTTGTTGTTGTAACTTCTTTTGCTATGGACCATAAAATCTCATTAACCTCCTCTTATTTGACAAGTTCTCCTTAAGATTATATTTATAAGGTTTAAGCATGTAAATCTTCCAATTTTAAATTGAGACGTCAACAAAAGTTTTAAATTGTGGCTTATTGCATGCGGAAAGATTCACAGCTGCAGAGGGAAAGAAAAAAATCACGTTGCCTAGCCCAGTCAAAGTAATTCACTACGTGTTAGTGGGTAAAGTGATGCATTTTTCTCTTGCAATAGGATGAACGAGATTGCAAACTTACACTAAAACTAAATGGCCTTTGTCTTTATACAAAACAAAGAAAATACAAATATTAGACACAACAACCATATTTGGATTATAACGGTTGCAAGTAGGGGTCGCCAGAGACTGGTGGTTGTTGGCGGCAGGCGTTGACGGCCGGCGATGGTCGATGGATATCGAGGTAGGTGGTTATTCGTTGGGTATTCAATACAAATGCTAGACACAACAATCGTAGTTGGAATGTAATAGTTGCAAACAGGGGTCATCAGTCATTGGTAGTCTGCGGCGGCATGGAGTGAAGATCGACGATGGTCGGTGGCTATAGAGACTGGTGGTTCTTGTCAAGTATTCTCTGCAACACATCCTCTGAAATTCACCCCATCTCAAGTAAAGAGAGGAACTATTTATAGCCTTTTGGGAAGGAGCATTTTATCTTTTGATGCATAAATCACTAACCACCCTATCAAATGATCCCTATTGACCCCCCTGCTCATAAATAATTATTTTAATTATTGGAATGCATTAATCATATCAGAATTGAGAAATCTTAAGCTCATTGGATTCCTCTTACCGAGATGCTCGATGTGAGTATAAACATGTCAAATCTATAGTTCAAGATGCTTTAATTAATAATACAAAGCCTCCAAATATGCTTTCATGACTTGAAATAAGCTTAATTTGATCCAGATTGAACTAATTTTAGCATCATTGGGTTTATCTTGTCAAGATAGTCAGTTAACTATAAACTTGCTGAAATTGAGGCTAAGTTGATCAAAAATTTGAATTTGGAAGGCCCTTCATAAAAAATGCATTGATATTCATGCTAGATTATAAAAGTTTCTTGATGACTCATCAACTAATACAAAATTTTACAATGGAGGCCACCATAAAAATTTTCAATGAGTCAATCACATTCTTTTTAATCCTCACTTAAAGTCCATCCCACAAATATCTTCCCAAGTTTATAATAATTTATGTAGTGTGAAGATCTTGAGAGAAGTTCAAACTATTATTTCTCGTCAAAAATATAATGAATTTGTTACATCCTGTGGTTGTAGGGGAACAATCAAAAAGCACTGGACGGTCGTGTTCTTTTATGAACATAATCTTCACTTTTTAAAATTTATAAAGTTTTATACTACAATTTTGTTTTGCAATAGCTATGGTCAAATGTCCCTTATGCGAGCAATTGTTAGGTGTGCGGAATCCACACATACAGATTTGGTTGTATTTTGATTGTAATGGTTGTATCAATGCAACAAAAATACATCCAAATCCCCACACATCCACACCTATTTTATCCGCACATAATAATTTTTCGTCTTATGCTAATACAAGAGCAAACAAAATGACTGATTTATGAAATTAGCAACAGAGTTCAATCAATTGCCAATTAATCATTGTGTGGGTGATGCAAATAATGTCAAAAGGAACTCAACTCATGTGCTATAACTCAGAGCATGGTGCAATTATGAAAGGAGCACTTATTAATCATATGACTTTCAGATCTATTGATGATTTGACTTAGGAATCTAGAGCACGAAAATTTCATTTTTAGAAGGGGCATTGCAGAAGATGGCTCTTGGGGGAACAAAATAGCTGATTATATTGTGATTAAATCGAATAGGTCTTAAAATAATAAAATTTAAACAAAAACAATTTATTGTAAATTTTGTTTGATTATATATATATTATTTATCTCAAAATAAATCTACCAAATTACAAAATTATTTTGACTAAACGAACAATACATCATGATCGATTTAATATTTTTTTAATTTTTTGATGGGAAAGTTGAGCCTAAAGAACAATATGCATATTCAAACCGTAGTGTCACGAATCAATATGACACTAAACCATTAATCACTATGTCGTAGGCAGTGCACACTTACCCGTGACATAGTTGTTGAAAGTATAATTCCTCACGGTGGTTGCATGTTCGAATCACACATATTGCTCTTTGAGCTAACATTTCCCAAAAAATGACCGATTAAATCAATTGTTAGGACCTCTTATATGCACATTTGACCTTTTCTAGCTAGTTTGCTTTTGTTGGTTCAATAATGTTTTCAAAAGATAAATGAGATGAATAGAAACTTAGGTGATGTTTGGGATCGTTTTATAATTTTATCATTTTATGATTTTATTTTATTTTATTTATACTTTGGTGTAAATTAAAATATATTTAGTATATTAAATATGTAAGTCATTTTTTATTAATATGTAATAAGCTGATTTGTACGATGTTGGCAATGGCTTGTTGTGGTGACAAACAAAGCAACTATAGTGATTATTATAATTTGTGACACATTTAGAGTTGGAGGTGGTTGTTGATGATGCCAATGACACTGGCCAACAATACCCAACAACAACAATGACAATGTCAACTAATGATAAAGATGGCACAATCAACTGCTACCAACAAAAATAATACTTTTAAAAATATAAAACTATCTATTTTTTTTAATTTTTTTAATGACTTGATTTTTTAAAAAAATGAGATTACTTACAAAAAACATAAAGTAAATACATTTAAAAATTAAATAAGAGCAAAGTTATTATCATATATATTGGCTATCATCAACAACAAACCCTTATCCCACTAAGTGGAGTTGGCTACATGAATCATCTTTCTCCATTGCGTCCTATTGAGTGTCATATTTTCATTTAATACTAATAGATTAAGATCATTTTTTATACAATATGCCCAAGTCATTCTAGGTCTACTTCTGCCGTTCTTAACATAAGGCGAATCTAAAACATCTACTCTCCTAATTGGATCATCAGATGGTCGACATTGAATGTGATCAAACCATCTAAGACAACTTTCTCTAATTTTGTCTGTCACTGGAGCTACACCAACCCTATCACGGATATATTCATTTTACATTTTGCCTTTAAGTGAAAAGCCACTCATCCACCTAATCATTCTCATCTCGACAACACTTAACTTAGTTTATGCTTCTCTTTTAAACATCAACATTCAACGTCAAAGAGCATTGCAGGTCTCACTACCATATTATTAAATTTCCCTTTTAGTCTAAGTGGTACTTTTCTACCACATAATAGGCTCAAAGCATTCCCCCACTTCAACCAACCAACTTGAATTCTACTAATAACCTCCCCATCTATATCACCATCACTTTGAACAATTGACCCAAGATATCCAAAGCGTTCACACCTTTTAATAATTTAATCTCCCATAGTTATAATTATGTCACTAGAGCTACAACTACTAAAATTATATTTCATGTATGCAATTTTAGCTCTCCTCAAACGAAGGCCTTTAGACTCCAATGTTGACCTTCGTAGTTCAAGTTCTTTTTGAGATATCTATCTCATCTTATCCACGAAAAGGATACCATCGGCAAAAAACATACACCAAGGTACATCCTCTTGTAAATGTCCAGTAAGAGCATCCATAACTAAAACAAAAAGATATGGGCTTAAAGCCGATCCTTGATGTAAACATTAGAAATTGGAAAATATTTGGTCAATCTTCCTTCTGTTCGAACACAAGTAACAACTCCAGTATACACATCTTTAATGACTTGAATATAAGTCATATTATCACCTTTCTTCTCAAGAACTCTCCAAAGGATTTCTCTTGGAACTTTACTTTTTTAAAATCAATAAAAATCATATAAATATCCTCTTTATTATCTCTAAACTTCTCCATTAAACCAATCAGTAAATTATATAACTTCCATAGTAGATTTGCTCGACATAAATCCAAATTTATTATGAGATATCTTTGTAATAAGTCTTAACATATGTTCAATTATCATTTCCCATAATTTTAAAGTATGACGCATCAACTTAGTTCCTCTATAATTTGCACACTCTTGTGCATCCCCTTTATTCTTAAAAATGGGATCAAAATACTCTTCCTCCACTCCCCATGCATCTTTTGAGTTTTTAAAATAATATTAAATAGTTTAGTAAGCCAAGAAACTCTCAGATCTCCTATATATTTCCACACTTTAATTAGGATATCATCAGGTTCTACAGGCTTCCACCATTGGTTTTCTTTAAAGCCTCCTAAACTTCTTTTTCTAATGTAACAGTAAAAATGAAATATTTTATTATTATTAAAAATATTAAGATCACTAAGGTCAATCGTGTTTTCAAAAACTTCTTTAAAAAAGTTAATTAAAAACACTCACCCATCTATGTTAAATATCTTTTTTTAAGAAAAACACTTTTTTACTTTCATCTTTAATACACTTTACTTGAGTTAAATCTTTATTTTTACTTTTTCTTTCTTTAGCTAGTTTATACATATATTTTTCACCCTCCATATATCTAATACATTGTAAAGATCACTAAAAGCAAAATTTTTAGCATCATATATTGTTCTCTTAGACTCCTCGCGGGTCAATTGATATTTTTTCCAGTTCTCTAAACTCTTACATTTAATTCAATTTTTATAATTTAGCTTCTTATATTTTATATTTTCTTGAAAATTATTATTTTATCACCAACTATTTTTATTTATAGAATTTTTTTTCCTTTTGATTCCCTCACTATATCTTTTGTTACTTGTTTAATAGTGTTTGCTACTTTATCCCACATAGAATTTGTTTCTTCATGAACATCCCAAATCTTGACATTTTGAAATTTACTCATAAAAAAAATTTTATTTGTGACTTTTATGTACTCCCGTCTAATTTTACGATGAAGATCTTAATATTCTTTATTTTACAACTATTCATCTTCTTTAAAGCAAAATCTAATATGACTCTATTTTCTTCATTAATCACTCCATAATCGTAGTCATCATGAATATTTCTAAAATCTTCTACCACTCTACAGACGTGTCCATTTAAATCTCCTCCAATAAAACTTCTTGCTTCAAGAGGTATCAATTGTATTAAGTTTTCTAAGTCATTCCAGAATTTGTCTTTAATATTAAAAATTTTGGTTTTGTAGATCCATGAATCACAAAGTTTTTTATAATCTGAATGATTAAATCCATTCTAAGTTAATTTTTATTTTTCGGGATAGTATAATATTTTTTGAATGTTGTATCTGATCATTTGATAGAAATCTTTTGAGATCTATGGTGGCTACAATAAAAAAAATAGTACACAGTGGTGTCAATGTTCCTTCGTATCATAATCATCATTATTTTGGTATTCTGATCATTTAGATTGAAATCTTTTGAGATCTATGCATGAGTTCTCGCCTTCATAGGAAATTACTTCNGTTCTTAACATAAGGCGAATCTAAAACATCTACTCTCCTAATTGGATCATCAGATGGTCGACATTGAATGTGATCAAACCATCTAAGACAACTTTTTCTAATTTTGTCTGTCACTGGAGCTACACCAACCCTATCATGGATATATTCATTTTGCATTTTGCCTTTAAGTGAAAAGCCACTCATCCACCTAATCATTCTCATCTCGGCAACACTTAACTCAGTTTTATGCTTCTCTTTTAAACATCAACATTCAACGTCAAAGAGCATTGCAGGTCTCACTACCATATTATTAAATTTTCCTTTTAGTCTAAGTGGTACTTTTCTACCACATAATGGGCTCGAAGCATTCCCCCACTTCAACCAACCAACTTGAATTCTACTAATAACCTCCCCATCTATATCACAATCACTTTGAACAATTGACCCGAGATATCCAAAGCGTTCATAGCTTTTAATAATTTAATCACCCATAGTTACAATTATGTCACTAGAGCTACAGCTACTAAAATTACATTCCATGTATGCAATTTTAGTTCTCCTCAAACGAAGGCCTTTAGACATCAATGTAGACCTCCGTAGTTCAAGTTCTTTTTGAGATTTCTCTCTCATCTTATCCACGAGAATGATACCATCGGTTAAAAACATACACCAAGGTACATCCTCTTGTAAATGTCCAGTAAGAGCATCCATAACTAAAGCAAAAAGTTATATTTGCTTTGTGTGTCTTTCTCCTTGCAATACATCACATAAATACTGTTAATTTTACTATAAAATTGGCTATAACCGTTCTGAAAAAATAAAAAATAATAAAAAAATAAAACAATGAGCAAAGCAAGATAGATAGCAATGCTCAATCTATTAAGAACTGATTATTGTACGGCTTACAAATCATCAAACATTTAATTCGAGCCTCACAAACTACATTGCTCCATTTTGTTCCGCTCTTCACTAAATTTTCACAAAAAGCTCTGATGTAAACATTAGAAATTGGAAAATATTTGGTCAATCCTCCTTCTGTTCGAACACAAGTACAACTCTAGTATACACATCTTTGATGGCTTGAATATAAGTCAAATCAACACCTTTCTTCTCAATAACTCCAAAGGATTTCTCTTGGAACTTTACTTTTTTTAAAATCAATAAAAATCATACAAAGAACCTTTTTATTATCTCAAAACTTCCCCATTAAACCTCTCAGTAAATTATATAACTTCCATAGTAGATCTGCCCGACATAAATTCAAATTGATTATGAGAAATCTTTGTAATAAGTCTTAACATATGTTCAATTATCCTTTCCCACAATTTTAAAGTATGACACATCAACTTAAATCCTCTATAATTTGCACACTTTTGTGCATCCCCTTTATTCTAAAAAATGGGGACCAAAATACTCTTCCTCCACTCCCCATGCATCTTTTGAGTTTTTAAAATAATATTAAAGAGTTTAGTATGCCAAGAAACTCCCAAATCTCCTATATATTTCCATACTTCAATTAGGATATCATCAGGTTTTACAGGCTTCCACCCTTGGTTCTCTTTAAAGCCTCCTAAACTTCTTTTTCTAATGTAAAGTAAAAATGAAATATTTTATTATTATTAAAAATATTAAGATCAATAAGGTCGGTTTTGTTTTCAAAAACTTCATTAAAAAGTTAATTAAAAATACTCAACCATCTATGTTGAATATATTTTTCTAAAAAAACACTTTTTACTTTCATCTTTAATACACTTTACTTGAGTTAAATCTTTATTTTTATTTTTTCTTTGTTTAGCTAGTTTATACATATATTTTTCACCCTCCATATATCTAATACATTATAAAGATCACTAAAAGCAAATTTTTTAGCATCATAGATTGTTCTCTTAGACTCCTTACAGACTATTTGATATTTTACCAGTTCTCTAAGCTCTTACATTTAATTCAATTTTTATAATTTAGCTTCTTATATTTTATATTTTCTCGCAAATTATTATTTCATCACCAACTATTTTTATTTATAGAATTTTTTTCTTAATAAAGTAGTATTTTGGAATTTACGTTTAATTCAATTTTTATAACTTATACTTTATCCCACATAGAATTTGTTTTTTCATGAACATCCCAAATCTTGAAATTTTGAAATTTACTCATAAAAATAATTTTATTTGTGTCTTTAGGTACTCATGTATAATTTTACAATGAAGATCTTAGTATTCTTTATTTTGCAACTATTCATCTTAAAATCTAGAACTAATAGTTAAAGTTGAGTACTTAAATCCTCACTTGGAATGACATTACAATCTTTACATTCTTATAAGTAATAATCAATTTGTTTTTCATTTGATCCATTCTTATAAGTAATAATATGCTCATATCTTTTCCTAAATAAAGTATTAACAATAATAAAATCATACGCTACAGCAAAATTGAATATGACTCTATTTTCTTCATTAATCACTCCATAATCGTAGTCACCATGAATATTTCTAAAATCTTCTACCACTCTACAGACATGTCCATTTAAATCTTCTTCAATAAAAATTCTTTCTTCAAGAGGTATCATTTATATTAAGTTTTCTAAGTCATTCCATAATTTTTCTTTAATATTAAAAATTCTGGTTTTGTAGATCCATGAATCACAAAGATTTTTATCATCTGAATGATTAAATCCATTCTAAGTTATAATTTTTATTTTTTGGGATAGTATAACATTCTTTGAATCTTGTATCTGATCATTTAGATAGAAATCTTTTGAGATCTATGGTGGCTACAATAAAAAAAATAGGACACAGTGGTGTCAATATTCCTTCGTATCATAATCATCATTATTATGGTATTTTGATCATTTAGATATAAATATTTTGAGATCTATGCATGAGTTCTCGCCTTCATAGGAAATTACTTCTTGAAGAAGTCCAAGTTTTAGATGGCTTTGATAATCTCGGTCATTAACACCTATGATTGTTTTACTTCGGTATGGGGAAATGAGATGATTCATGCCTCATCTTAGGCCTTCTTCTGACTAGTCTTCTATTGGTATCTTCCCGCTCATGTTGTTGAAACGGTTTTTTAGGAGTGTTCCAAAATTTTTTTCTTATTAAATTGATTTCTTGGGTTCTCGCGGTCTTCATGGGATTGATTTTGAAACTTCCCTTGGGCTCATGCGTCCCGGAGGAGCTAAGCAGAGAACCGTATTCTTCTGGAAATATTTGGTTATTTGTGAGCTCTAAGAGCTCAACAAGAGTTCTTAGTTTTTTAAGCCAAGTGTGTACTTGAATGGAGCTTAACATAGGTCTTGAGTCAAGACAACGTCAGCAGCAACAAGTTCTAGGGGCCAAATGTCTAATATCTCTTACTACAAGCATTTGATGAAGATTTTGAGGCTCTCTGTAAGATCATGACGGATCCTTAGAGGGGCCTAAGAGTTCTTCTAGTGAATTGGGCTATGAACATGATCTTGAACTTTCCAAGGGAGGTGATGACTTATGTAGGTAAGTTAAGGAACCAATGTGAGCTAATGAACCAACGCAAGAATAATTCTTTCAAAATCATAAAAATAATATTTTAGGGGGTTATTTACTCTTGACAGACATTTACCTAACACAAAAGAAGATACATGGTCAACAAGATCTGACTTCTCTTTATATGTTTCTAGAGAAAGAATTTTGAACTCCCTTGGCGCAATCTCTCTTGAGAATATGCTCTCTAACTGTCATTATCTCATTCTAGCTACTACATCCAAGGATTTAAAAGGTTCCCACTCTGGGACGTAAGATTCATCCCTTTATTCTTCTTCTTCTTCATCATTTTCTTCTTCTTGTACACTAAGATCAAGTTTCAGTCTAGGTCCTGCATAGGTGGCTACTTCCTCGCTGGTCCTTTTCTCAATGCTTTTCATCTACGAGCCACAAATCATGATCATCTCATATGCATCCTAGGCTGAGTCCTAAAACGAGATCTAGAACCTTCTTGTCTTGAATCTTGTATAGTTTTCAAAACTTATGCCCTCGACTCATTGATATGTTGTGTCACAAACTCTCTGGTACAATCCATCATATTTCTTTGTTCTTCCATACACTAAAAGAATTTTCTTATAGAGTTTTGAGTATAAATTATGTTCACCACACCTTTTAGGATGTTTATCCTTTTAGGATGTAAGGTTTCGTATAGTTCGTTAGTCTATACAACCAAGTAAAGTCTCCAGTTTTAAGAGAAAGGTATGGAAGAAGATGATAAATGTGTTGTTAGAGCTTGTGTTTCTCACTCTATGTTTTTTCAGGATTCCCAGAGCAGTCGAGCCTTAGCTCATAAAAATGCTCCCTACTTCTTGGTCCCCAAAGAGAGAGTGAGAGAGAGAGAGAGAGAGAGAAGAATAAGAATACCCCTTTACATCCCCTAACATCTCTTTTATATAAATTATATGAGAGAAAAGAAATAAATGTTATATCTTGGCATGTAATACATACGTTTGTCCATGATATCTTTATGAAAAGACTGTGATGTGAGCGTCAGACGACACTATAAATTAAGATGAACTCATTTACTTTGATGTAATGATAGCTTCTCAGGAGGTAGGTTTCTTTGGCAGGTGGACTCGGGTCAACCACTTTAGCAGGTGGTCTTCGCTTGAGAATGACTTGATCTTTAGATATGGACCTTCGAAGCTCATAATATCTGTTGGCCCTCAAGTTATGCTCATGAAAAAAACCTTATTTAAGTATATGACTTCATTTGGGTATACATAACACTCAATTTCAACGTATTTACATATTCACACATAAAGTTCATATATATATATATATATATATACATGAAAAAATGTAAAAACTAACAGTATAGGGGTTAGATATATAAATATAGAGTAATTGGGTGCATACATGTAAATGCCCTTTTTTTTAATATTTGAGAAGTACATATTTTTTTAATATTTGAGAAGTACATACATAACTGAACTGATTGTATTATTCCAAGTGAGTGATTGCAAAATGCTCCCTTTTAGGGTTACAATCCAACTGCATGTTCTTGACAAAGTCTTGGTGTAAATGAAGTTATAAGATATTCTCTCACCCAGAACTGCCTGAAAGCTGCCCCTCTTCATTAATAGCTAGACAAAAAACTTAATTTAATCTTTACCAGTACTGCTATTTTATCATTTGCTTATTTGATTATAAGTACGATTGAGTGCCACCCAAGAGATAGCCCTAATTTTTAACGTTCATTTATTTTAAATCACAATGCAGACAGAAAACCATAAAGATTCAAATCATAGCACCGGATTCCTCGTTCAGGTCTCCTCCCATGCATGCATGCACGTCTTTTGATGCATTCCAGTCAATGAACTTCGGCTTATTGTATTAAAAATCATTTCACTTTTTAATTATAAATGTATGCTTCCAAAGCTAAATCAAGTTCCTAAGTAGTCCTTATGCTCTTATGTACGACGGTATATATATATATATATTAATGCGATAAAATTAAAGATACTAAAACACTGAATTCAAATGTTCATATTGCCTCTATGTATGTGTATAATTCGGTGAAATATTAAATGATATTTTTTAAAAAATAGTCAATTATGTTTCCTTACTAATTATAATTTTACTCAGATAAAATTAGGGGCATTACCATTTAACATAAACACCACCCACTTCTTATGTATTTACATGTCTAAATATAAAATTTGTTTTTTCATAATTATATCACGCCAAAATATTTCCTGTCACATCAAAAATATCATTATTTTATTTTTAAAAAAATTAAAAAAAATTAATGCATAAATATGATTGTTTGTGTATTTATTGAAAGTTAGAAGTTTGACATATAAATACATAATAATTGAATCAAATGTATTTAAAAATTGTAAAAAAAAATTAAGGTTGCCAAGGGGGGATGTATGGTGAGGAGACTTTAGAAAAGTCCCAACAGCATTCTAGATAAGAAAAAAAAAATGTAATAATTAAATTTGTATCATATTATCTTCTTTTAAATCTTAGCTTATTTTAAAATAGTATAATGTATAAGAAATTAATTATTCTTATATTATCATTATCTTTGATGTGTGTCGGATGATTCCTGATAGTAGAGCAATAAATTTTGCAATTTAGTGTTGGACGAGATCCAACACACACACAAATATACAAGAAGTAAATATGAGAAGATACCTTATTTTTTAACTTGGAAAACACTTTAAAGGGGGAAAAACTATTGGGCTTAGCCCAGTTGTAATAATGCACTATGTAATTTTAAGCATGTGGGCCCACTCCGGTTGAAATAAAGAAAATATAATTACAATGTTGATGCACTATGGCAGTTCAACAATAATTGTCGTAATCTGGTCATGATAAGTGTAGTTCTTGGTGAAACAACGATAGCAAGCCTCAAGAGTCGTAGTCGATTGCTATAGATGCAGTAATTCATTATAAATATTGTAGATGATGACTGTAGCAAAAGCATGTCGTTGAAGTCGTAGTTGAAAACTATGGTAGTAGTTGGTCATTTAGGTTGTAGATAGTTGGTTTAAGAGCATTGGTTGGCCATAGATGTCGTAGTAGGGAGCTGTATGACTTAGGCTAAAATTGGTCACATAGGCAGTAGTGACAAACTACAATAACGTTTGTAGGCCACAGAGGCCAGAGTTAGGAGCTGCATGAACTCTGAATCACATAAATTTGTAGTTGGTCACGTTGGCCATTATAGTCTGCTGCAACAACAATTGTAGGTCACAAAGGTCAGAATTGGGAGTTGCATGAGCTGTGGACCATGTAGATTGTAGTTGGTCACATATGTTGTGTGGTGAGCTGCAACAATGTCTATCGGTCATAGAGGCTAGAATTGGGAGTTGCATGAGATGTCAGCCACATAACTCGTAGTTAGTCACATAAGCCTTAGCGGTGAGTTGAGACAACCTTTGTAGGTCATAGAAGCTGAAGTTGGGAATTGTATGAATTATGAATCATATAGGTCGTAATTGGTCACGTAGGTCGTGGTGGTGAGCTGCAATAATGTCTGTAGGTCATAGAGGCTAAAAGTAGAGTTGCAGGAGCTGTGTACTACATCAACCATAGTTTGTCATATCACATGGCAGTGAGCTACAATTGTATATGTAAGTCATAGAAGCTGAAGTTGGAAACTGCAATAGCGTTTGTAGGTCATAGAGGCCATAGTTGGGAGATGGGTGAGCTTTGAGTCATCTAAGTCATAGTTGGTCACATAAGTCGTAATTATGAGCTGTAATAAGGCTTGTAGGCCATAGAGGTTGTCGTAGTCATGAGTTGTGATAACACAAATTAAACGCAGAGGTCGTAGCAAGGAGTTGTAAAAAGAGAACTTCAGAAGTTTGCAGGAAGTCATCATAACCTGAATATGACAGTCATAATTTATTGTCATAGAGATTTATCGTTGGCCCTTCAATACGAGGTTACTTTTAACCTCGTATTGGGGACAAGTTGCTACATTGGATTCATGATGTGTTATTACTCCACATTTTGAGTGTGTCATTACACCGTCTTCGCGGTGCATTGTTACACTGCAATGAACGTCGTTACTCCACAGGGTCCCCACATGAAATGGGGGAGCTGGCTGACGGTGGTTGACGACAATCGTCGAGCGTTGGTCGACGGCTATGGGAGCAGGAAGTGCTTGTCAGAATTTCGACCAAGAATAACTCTGAAAATTAACTCATTCTTTTCTTCTTCAGGTCCAGCTCCCCCCATTTCATGTGGGGATTAGGGCTCTATTTATACAATAAGAGAGTAACATCCTTGTAAATAATGAAAGAATCCAGACCACTCCATCGACCAAGAGAGATTCCCTTTATCGGAAGTCATATTGTGGATATTGTACTTCCTTAATGATTTCAAAATTGAGAAATATTGAGCCCGTTGGATTCGTATTGTTGAGTCACTCAATTTGACTATAAACTTGTTAGATTTGAAATCTATTTATCTTCTAATTAACCATCAAATGCTTCTAAAAGTGGTTCAATACTTTTGACTCCGATTGAAAATTTCGGTCTCAATGTGTCCGTCACCTTGACCAGCCACTTTGTTTATAAGTTTGTTGAAACCAGATATAAGTGATTTCTAATTTGAATTTGAAGTTTTAATACTAAAAAATAATTATAAGAATTGTGCTAATTACCTCAAAATTCATGTCAAATGAAAAAAAAAAATGTTGATGACCTATCAATCTTAATAGAAATTTAAAACTATAAACTGATCAGACATCTCCAAACAATTATTTTCCAATTAAATGGACCGGTTAGGTGTATTAATCTATATTGGATAGGGATAGCTAACAACATGGATACATTTATTCAGTCCAAGGAAATCATCCGTTCAGATTGAAAATTATCCAAAATCTCCACAAAAATATATATATATATATATATATATATATATATATATATATATATATATATATATATATATATATATATATATATATATATATATATATATATATATAAAGAAAATGTCTAAGGAAAAGTGATTTTATCAGAACAAAAATGATTAATCACAATAACTTTAGTAAATACAGATTTGTAAATAATTCATCAGATCCTACAAAAAAATTATGAACATGATTTAAAAAAGAGGCAATTCTAACTACTGAGCAACATAAGAAGTAATAACTCAGCTACACCACGTAAATTAATATACTGAACATCAAAGTTACTGAAAAGCAGACACAAGTTACGTTGTAATGTGAGAGCAATATAAATGATCTACTCTATACAAACGCACAAGAGCGTATAAAACAGTTCAGCAATAATTTATAAGTAAATATAAAACTATAGGAAAAAAAAAACTAGACATAATAGAAAATATACTCTCTTTTAAACAATTTCAAAGTTGTCATCAAAGTAGTAAAATCTATAGAAAAAAAACACCAGATAATGAAGTACATATAACAAGAGAAAATATCCCACATGAGCAGTGCATTGCAAGCTAAAAAAACTTTCCTTCAGATAGTGTAGGAACAAGAAAACCTCACATCTTTTAGGCTATAGAAGAAACTCGGCCAATGCCAACGATTATAAAGATGGCAGATTGAAAGAGACAAGAACATTTTCTCAGCTCTACAAAGGTTTTGCAATATGAATAATAACAAATGTCATCCAAGAATTCTTATTGTAAGGAATTTATGTTCACAAAAACAATCATGTCTTAACAATCCCCTCTTTCTCCATTTTTTTTTTTTTTTTGTCACTCTCCAAATAAAGAATTATAATATATCACTGCCATGCCTGCTAGAATAGATTACTACACTCTCCTCTCACACAACAGAATATTTTCTGGCAACTTTCAGATGAAACCAGAGCGTACATTTGATGATTGAAGGGGCATACCTAAGCCATAGGGTTGCGGGCCGCTTGAAGCATATGTATTTCCGAATGGGTTGTTGTTCTGTGGATAGAACTGCTGCTGACCCATCATCATCATTTGTTGTTGCTGCTGCTGCTGCATTAGTGCCTGTTGCTGAGCCATCACTGCCATTTGGATGGAGTGAGGAGCAGCAATGGCATTGGATGCATAGAATGGGTCGTGAGCCATTACAGGTTGTTGCATGGAGCCGGCCATCAGTGCGGGCTCCCATGGATTGTAACTAGTTGGCTGGTTTGCCCGTCTGATAGCATCGTCGTATAAGCTGTCCAATGTAAGTTTGTCCAATCCTCCGCCCTAGAGACACATTGGGTGAACATAATCATAGAGATCAGATAAAAATGGTCTGAGTAAATATCGAAATCTACCATTTTGCTTGCAGCAGATGCAGAATCATTTGAGCTCGTAGCAGTGACGAGTGCCAGCTCCCAGCCTGTGGTTCCATTCTCTGTTCTGAAACTAGCTGCTGAAGTCGTCGTTGATGGGTTATCTGCCGAAATTTTTCCCAAAGAGCAAAACAAACAAGCCAAAAGATGTTAGTAGGTGTTTTAAAAATTAACTGGACAGGTCAACTCAACCCAAACTTAACTCAAAAAATCTGAATTTGGTTTGGCCCGAATAATTTTTTGGTTGGGTTCGGGTTTAATAATCTAACCGGTTTAATTTTTTGGATTGTGTTCAGGTTAACCCAAAAATTGACTTGAGATTGCCCAAAATTGATCTGAATTTGACCAGAAATTGACTCGAATAGCTATTGCTCCCTGTGTTAAATGGGTTATATAGGAGTTGAAATCAGTTCGGTTTGAGTTGGACTTTCTGACCCGCTTAATATTCGAGCAGGGTTTGAGTCAAGCAATTTCGGATCAGGTCAACTTTATGTTAGAAGCGAACACGACCAGTGAACCCAATTTAATGCCCATACAATGTCAGTCTAGCTAGCTTCTAAAGATAATGGAAGTAGATGGAATTTACCAACTGGAACAATGGCAAGGGCCAAAGCATTTTTAGCATCCAACTCCAAAGCATCAGGATTGCTATCATTTAAACCCTGACAAGGACAATGGAAAAGGTTAATTTGGTAAAAAAAAAAGTGTAAAAATTTTAACGTGCGTTGCTCGACTGAATAATACCAGCAGATCAGGTTCCTTAGATACTGCCGGAGGAGCTTCCACCTTTACAGGTTCAGGAGGTGGTGGCGGAGGTGGTGGAGGTGGTGGAGGTGCCTCCTGCACTTCAAGAGCTTTCTTGTCTTCAATGGCCAAAATAACCTTTGGAGATGCTTTTTCCTCCTTCACCTGATATATTTTGCAGCAAATTTTCTATCAACTGAAACAACAAATTCTTGAAAATATGCAAATTCAACAATGTGAGCATGGAAGATACTGTAAAGCCACAAACTTGAAACGAAGATCTTTTATTTTACATATAAGACCTCCTATAACCCAATAACTCGATGAATATCTTGAAATACCTCACAAGCACAAATTTCCAATCTAACAAGCTGAAATCAAATGAAAATAATTTATAATAGATTATCACTAGTCAATGACTGATTATGAACAATTCATTTACATTCACATCCCACTCAACCGGCATCCTGCAACTACAAAGTTGTAATATTACATACAAATATGACAATTGTCAAATTCCATTCCAATTATGACAATTAATTTTACATTCACAAGCAAAGAAAGAGTTGCAGCATGAACAATTGTCTGGAATCCATGTCACAAAATGATGAATGACTCACAAATTTGTTAACGAATAAGATAAGCTCATCATTGTATTCCTTGGGGCTCACACAATGATACAATCAACTAAAATAGAACATGAAAGCCGAAATTATGAATAGTGATTGCTATGAGCTCCAGAAAAGCTAGCAGATTTATGACGGTTGCTTCAACAACCAAACAGCAGTAAGAGATCACTAACCTGGTCTTTTCTAGCGGCTGAAGCTCGAGGAGCTTCTCTAACGTACTCCTCCATTGCATTGAGAAATGATGCAGGAGGCTGCAATATTATCAAGTAAAAAAGGAACAAATATTTATAAGGGAATAAAACAAAATAAAAAACAAGTTTAAAATAATTTCGAAATTCAGATGCTATGGAAAATAAACCTGATCTATTTTAATAAACTTCTCCCCACGTCCAATGCCAATGTTTTTACAGACTTCATAAAATTCTGACAACCTCTCTGCCTGAAAACCAATAATAATTAATAGGAAGACAAAGAATAAACAATGTGGTGAACATAGTATCCATTACTAAAAAAAATTCCTCAAATGAAAAATTTAAGGACCAGATAACCCTGTTCAGGCATTGCCACAATGAAAATTCTCAGGCATGTATAAATTCTTCAAATAAGAACACAAAAAAATTAAAAATAAAGGTACCTGTTGACCTGCCCGTCGATATATGTCAAGTGACTTGAGAGCATCATAGTGTTGCATCTCAAAGAACTGGAATAACACAAGGTATTTAGAAGGTGACATTAAAAACAAAAGCTGGTTATTTAAAAAAAAAAGAAAAAGAAAAAAGAAAAACCAATACCTTGTCAACCATATTGATTGTACCATCATTAATAGCATTATAGATCTTTGTACTCTCAGCAGCAACCTACAAAAATAATATAAAAATAGAAATGTGCACGAGATAAAACATAAAATATAGTAAAATACAAAATAAATTCTATTACCAAGGAGAGTGCCAGCTGAATTACGAAGTTATGGATGGCTGCTCCTTGTGGCTGCACAAACATTCCAGTATAATTAATCACGAAAAATATTGAAATTATATTCTAGCTTTTTTAGCTTGCTTTAGTTTTGCAGCAGAAAAAAATACAGCTGACTAAACCACATCAACGACCTGGCAACTTATCAGGCGAAATAAAAGTTGCTGCAGGGCAGGTAAGTGGACAAGTAACTCAGCAGCATCACTATCTCGAGTTCTCTGTAAAAAATTATTATCTTTGGTTTAGACTGATATTTTTTAATAAAAACAGAAGAAAGAATATTTACATCAAAACAGCGCCCAAAGCATTTAAGATCATGAGGTTTCCATTAGGAAGAAAAACGTGAGCTAAGAAAAAAAAAAAAAAAACTTAATTTTAATTCCTCATAAAACAATATTAAATCAATTGTAGGATATTATGAGTTTCAGTATGAATAAATAAACATGGTGAATTTTACACTAGCAGTGAGACCTTTTTTATGCTAAGCTAGTGCACTTACTGAGTCCAATGAATGTATGATGTTTCTACACATTACTAAGCCACTTACACAAACAAAGTGGCATTTGCAACAACCGAAGGTCTTATAACAATTATTTTCTAAAGCATTTTTATTAGTAATAACAGTAATTATTGAAACTTGTGGAAATTAAAAATCCATAACAATGACGGATATAGAACACCTTAGCCTGTCTATTGTGTTTCTTCCTTTTTTTCTGATTTATATCAACTACATCGTAGCTAAACTCATTGAAAAAAATCATAAATTAAGCATAAAGAACGCCATATTTCTGGGAAATTTTATCTTAAGGTCTAAGAAATATTGCATTGGCCTCAAAGATTGATTTAAGGGGCCCATTATATTCTCTATTTTCATCAAGAAAAAGCGCCATACTTGCATTTTATTTAAAAATTCCCGAGTAACTTGAACCATATTGAAATTATCTATTTTTTACTTCCTTAAGAAAAGGTTCATATTTTTTACTTGACTGCTCTGTGCAATTTTCATAGTTTGCAGCATGATTCCTAGTCCATTCACAAGAGAATAAACAATATATCAATACCCATTGTAGATATTGCATCCATCATCTAAAATGGACCATTTGTCAAGTGGTCGGACTAAAGGGTGGCGGTCGGACTAAAGGGTGGCGCCTGAGGAGAGCACTTACCACCTCAAGATTTGGAATAAATCTCTTAATATTATATATTACATTGAAAATTTTGCCACCCCAAATATAAATGCATAGTTATAATTTAAAATCAATAATATTTTAAAACTAATTATTAATCGTGCATTTTTAATACATTTTTATTTATCATATTTTAATTAATTGTAAATATAAATACAATCTTATTTAATTCAAAAGTGCAACTTCTATTTTTTATTTATTAATGAAAATAGTTTAAAAAATTATAAGAAAATACTAAAATTTGACTTCTCTCCTTCGGAGCTAAAAATTTTTGAAACCCTTGTTGTCTCTCCTATCGGCACCTAAATTCCCAAAACTCTCATCCTCTCCTCCTTTGTTCCCAAAATTATAAAATACTCATTCTTTCCCCACTTCCAAACCAAAATTTCGTCTACTCTCCTTCCAAGAGTCTTCCATCCTTTCGCATCCAAATTAATGAAACCTTTGCCTTATGCTCTAGTTACACCAAAATTCCTAGAACTTCGGCATTCATCACTTCCATGTTCAATTTCTGAAACCCTCATCTTCTTCTTTTTTGCAGCCAAATTCTCAAATCCTCAAAAGCCAAGAACACCAAAAGTCCACATCAAAGAAAGACTGATAAGCTTTGGATAGGAGCCTGTTTGACGCCAGCGGGAGCTCCACAACTATAAGATCAACTTACTCCAAAAAGCATTTGGCATAATCTAATTATTTAGGCAAAACCTTGAGTAAAGATTAAATTTGAATTAATTCTTGTAAATAAATAGCTCCTTAAACTTTACATGTTAAATCGAATCTTAAATAGATGTAAAAAATTAATTTTTTTAGAACCACAGCATAATTTTTATGTCAGATTATGGCAAAGATGAGAAAATTAATCAAATATCCTCCTATTAATAAATCGATTCAATAAGTCTTAAAGCAAACTTTATTGACTAACAGCTCAGCACACATTTCCAACAATGAAGATTGTCAAGAAAAGAATATAAAATAAAATACAAGGTAAACCTATTTTAAGCTTATTAATAATACATATTGAGAATAATACTAAAATAAGTTTTTGGGATAGAATCAATGGTTATAAGCAATAGATGCCAAACTATGGGAGCTAGATTGAAAGATACTTTTTTGTGTTGTAGATTGTTCTGAATTCTAATTTTTGTACTTAATCCTTTTTTTTACAACTTATATAATTTAGAATGTTTAAGTTCTAGTTTTGATTAGTTTTCATACGTTTTTCATTTTGCCACCCTTCTCGCTAAAATCCGGTTTCACCACAGTATCTATCCATTCTAATTATTTTAATCAAATAATAAAGTTAATAATGTAGGCCTACCCCGAAAAGAGAAGAAAAGATAATAAATAAGATAACACAACGGATAAGGTAGAAAGGAATGTTAAAAAATTATAACCAAATAAGTAAGCAAAGCACTTCAAAAAAGCAATTTCATCTCCCTTAATGATTTCCCATCTCACATGATCAAAAATCAAAACCTTAAAATAGAAGAGGAACAAGGGCCTTCAGATTCAAAATAAGAATTGTATGCATGCTATAGACCAGCTTAAATAACTTGGAATTGCCTTATTTATAGATAAAATTAAAAAACATACTTAACAACATAGGCTCGAATGATGCAAGTAAGAAACAAAAATGACTCGAGTATCCAAACCAAAATAATCAAATAAACTAACATAAGAAACAATGAAGTATCGAAAAAGAAAAATAACATTTACGTAAGCAATCTTCAGATACAAGCAAAATTGGAGTTGCCTTGAGTCTAAAGTAACTTTAAACTATCAATAATAATCAAAACAATGCCAATCGTATGGAACCAATTAAGGCCTTTAATTAATGCCTTTCTAACATCAAGCAAAAACAAAAAATATTTAATAAAAGGCATACCGGAGGATCCGTCTCCACATCATACTTTAGCACATGAAAGCATTCAAGCCTTTCCTCCAAATATAATGCATATGAGCGCACCCATGCAGAGTAGTCCCATGCTGTAATCAAAGGAATAAAATTAGTCGAGGGCATTTGAGCCAATTTGATTATAACTTGGTTAAGCTTAATTACAATAATACCATTTGCACTAGAATCATCCTTAAAATGGGACAAGTTTAACATTTGGCTTCTACTTCTTCCATAATTAATAAGTTCCTCACGGAAGGTTGGGTCAACCTCTCTCAAAGCACGATGTATAACTATTAAAGTCTTTAATGCAACCTGAAAAAGTCCAAAAAAGCAATGAGATAACTAAAACTAAGAACTTCATGTGCAACCAAAAAAGTGCAGAAATAACCATCCTGTAGGATTATTCAATGTTATATTTGGCACCAAAGCAAACAATTCAAATAAGTATTTAACTTGTGTTATAAAGATATAAAAAGCTGTTACCTTTATGATATTTTTTGAACTGAAATAACAAAATATAAGCAGCCAAATATACTTTTTAATAAGAACAAACTATTAGTTCAGTGAAACATATGTTGCAATAAGGTACATTTGGACAACATTATTTACTGTAAGCCTGACAGAAAAAAACGGAACTAAAACAGAATATATGATGTAATTATGCACATACAGCCCAATTGTGTGTTTTTGAAAGGCGCCTTGCAAGAGCATGAATACAGTATGCCACATCAGCCCGAGGTCTTGCAGCTGAAATAGCCAAAAATATAGCTGCAAAAAAATCAAAAACTAGTCATATCAGGTACAGGTAAGTAATTCTTTCATTTTAACATAATATAGGGATAAATAACTTCTCCTGATGGTGGAAGACCATCAAAGTGTACTATATTTTGTCTTTAGAAATGGATCTTTGAGATTTGCTAAATGAATTAAAAAGGACAAGAACTCAAAAGTTGTCATAAATACAAATACAGTATTTAAGACCACCTTCTTCCATAACCACAACACTACTCAGGACTGTGCATCCATGCAAAAAAAAAATATTGAATCCTTTGCAGTTGTAATATTAAAACTATTTAAATCGAACTAGGTAATGAGAAAAAAATATAGAACTACTAAATATAGAACTATAAAGAGTAAGAATTAGCAAACAATCAAAAGCTTTAAAATGCTAATAGATATGGTCATGACTGAAGTTGACCATTTAACAGCAAGAAAAAAGTGGCATTTAGCCTGCTCATTTGCAAGATTAATACATTGGTTAAGTTAGCGCAAAATAAGAACTTAAAAACTATGAAGCAAAATAAATTCTTGAAGAAGCTTGAGAATGAAAATTCCTTTTATCCTAAGAGGCCAGTTTGGTATTCTATCTTACACAGAGTATAAGAAAGATTTAGCTTAAATCATGCCAAACAAAACTTGGGACACTAAATACTTCTTCTTTGATAAATTCCGTTTGGCCTGGGATTTATTAAATCCATCATTCATTGAACTAAATGGATTTGAGTATTAATCCCTCTAACGTATTTTAAATTCTAACACAAAAAGCCAAACAAAGTATCAGAATTAGCAAGGATTTAACAATTGTTACATCAGAAGGGGGAAAGGTTAGAGAGGTCACAAACCTTTGATGTGCTTTTCCTTTGCAGGAGATTCAACATGGTTCGTGGCCCTGACTATTGCAATATCCAATTCCTACAAATTCACACAAATTATTGATTACAAATTCATCTGCTTGATAAATCTCAACCAGCACCAAATTTACCTACCTTGTAATCACTGTTCACTTTGGCCAATCCAACCGTGGTTGAGTCTTTAATAGCTCCCAAATACTTCCTCAAACTTTGCTGCGTGCCTCCTCCCTCCATTCTATTTGCCAATTACAGAATCCTCCTCCAAATCACCCAATACCAAACCAAATCCTATTTATAAATCAACCAAATTTGAAAAAACCACAAAACCCCATCAAAATATTAGGGCGAATGGAAGAAGAAAGAGTAATAAAAACTTCAATTTCTGCAACTATTGATTTTAGACTTTCGATTTGCCATATCTACATCAACTTAGAAACCAGAGCTCCACCTGATTTACCTAACTAAGGTAGCTTATTTTCTAATCCATGCATCAAACGAATTAACAAATCAATTTAGCTGGAGAATTGAATCAAGAAAGTGCCTACTACCGAACTATTCAAGCTGAATCAAATCCTTTATATAGAAAAGAAATTCAACAAGCATGGATTGAATAAAAAATAGATTCACAGAAGCGAAATACAAAAACTCACCCGTTTGAAAAGCGAAAGCTGAACGAGGGAGGAAGAGAGAGAGAGAGAGAGAGGACTTTCAAAGAAGCCGGAGATTAGTCGACGCCATTTCTATTTCAAAGTTCTAGAGTGGAAGAGCGGTATCTTGTGTCGCCGGCTCATTTTCGCCGACAAGTACTATACGCAATATTCCAGGCTGGCGGCCAATGAGACTCCGAAAAAGAAATCGGATTATATTGTTAAATTCGTTTTTATAATCAATTAAAATAAGTGGTCAATTTCATTATATTAACATATCAACTACTCAAATTTTGTACATGTGGACCACCCGATTCTTATATTTTGGACATAAATTGAATAGCCATGTTGCTATGTTAATACATAGGGATTAGGTGCTATATTTATAAATCTCTCACTAAAGTTATATATTTCATAAATTTAAATAATAATAATAATAATAATTTTAAAATTTATCATAAGAACAATCTAAAACATAAATAATAGCGATATTTTTTATGTGATATTAATAATTTGAGTTTTATGCATGTAAAAATAAAAAATTAAATATTAGAAATATAAATACATAAGAATTGTGTCGTATGTATGCAAATGCCTACGTATGTAATGTACGTACTACAATGAATAGAAATTGACCAGTAGTCAGCCTACGTGATATGTCATTATTTAATTTAATTATGATGAAATGTGTCAACTACTGGCTATAATATTTAATTTAATTATGATGAAATGTGGATAAAGATTGGCTAGATTTAAAATTTCTTGCATGGACATAAAAAGGGGCACAACCTAAAGGCAACAATAAAGTTATCCTAAAAAGAATGGGAGGCCGGTAATGGTCTAATACCAAGTGGTGAAGTTGACACAATGAGATGTTAGAAAAGACATGACACATGAGGTAGTTAAGCCCACCCTACTTCTTTAGTTGGAGGTGGCATAATTCGAAGGTAATTAGGGTTTTAAGAATGTCAAATTGAACGTTTCATCGAGGCAGTTTAACTTGAATGCAATAGTTAAAGTGATACACTAAAGTGGTGAGGGTCATAAAAAATAGTCAAATTGGTATTCCTCTATAGTAATATAAATTGGAAGCAGTGGGTGAGATGGTGTAGAAAATTCTTGAACATTTATAATTCGGTCGTATTGTTTCTTAGTTAAAAATGTATATATTATGGCTTAAAGGTGGATATAAAAACTGTGTGCAAAAATTGTAAAAGTCAATAAAATCGATTGGGTTGATTCTCCCTGAAATGAAAATGGTGTGAATTATAGGTGATTGATGAGTTGGTGCACGAATTTCTTAAAGGCCATTATGTTGAATCAATTCTCCACTAAAAGAAAAAGCGTTAATATCGATGATCTAAAAATACGTCGAAAAAATGTTATATTTTTTTACGGCATAGTGGCGGTTTATGTGTTAGGTTATTTGCGACGGTATAACTACATGACATGTCCTTAACAACAATCATATTTTTCCGACTGTTTTTATTATTACTGATGCATTATACCGTTGTTTATAAACAAATATTAATCAAAGATCATATTGTATCAATTATTTATGAGCATTGATTATTTAAGAGTATCATATCTTTATTATTATTGATGTATTATACCTTTAGTTATAAACAAAAATTACCAACATGTTTTTTTTAATAAGCGACGGGAATTTCCGTCGGTAATAATAATAATTACCGATGGTTTTTATTATTATTGATGTATTATGCCATCAGTTATAAAGAAAATATTAACTCATCATTTGACGGGTTGTTAAACGACATATTTTTTTAATAAGCGACTAGAATTTTTGTTGGTACTAATATTAATTCCCGACGGCTTTTAAGCTGTTTATAAGCTATTGGAACATGCCCTGATTCTACACCAGCTCCAGAATCACTCATTTCCTCTTCTTCTTCCTCCTGCTGTGCTCAAGCTCTCCTTTATGCATCCTTCCCTCCTCGAAACGCTTGACCTAGCCCTTGTCCTCGTCGTAGCCCTCTATGGGTTTTGCCCAACATCATCACCTTCACAACCAAACCCTACCATAGGATCACGGCTTACAGAGGCCCGAAACTCTCATTTTTGTCCTCCTTCCGCTCGTCTCTTACACAAAACCATTAAATTAGGTAATTTCACGTCTTCCTTTTTAGGTGATTTCATGCCTAGGCGGTGTTTGGTAGTATAACGACACAACAACATAAAATTCCTATGAAATCCTTTTGTGCATTGATAGCCCCTAGCTTTGCTTTGAAAATTTATTCAAGAAAAGCCTCAAAGAGTACTTCTCAAAGAACATTATCAATAGTACATAGACATCATCTTCATTACCTCAAGGAGAAGGTTGTAAATAAATTTGTAGACATCCCCATAACAATAGTGAGATGTATGACAACACAGCAGCACAAAAATTTTTATATTTTATATATCGATAGGCCCTAACTTTGTTTTGAGAAATTATTTAAGGAAGGTCTCAAAAAGTACTTTTTAGTGATCATCATCAATAACAAGTGCACATCATCCTCATTACCTCTAGGAGAAGGTTGTAAATAAATTCTTAGACATTTCCATAATAAGATGCAACGGGAAAGTAAAATCATTTTGTTAGTGTAAATTCAAAACATATTTTGCTAACTCTAAGATGTGAAATGAAATTATAAAGAATTCTCTTAAAAAACAAGTTTAAATAGGTTGATGCTTGATTCATTATGATCATGAAAATGAAATAGAAATTGAAATATCAATGTTGATTTTTTTTTTGTTATCTAGAAATTATTTATAGCTCAGAACAAACTGAATAATAATGTGGTTTGGAATTGGATTTGTTACTATATTGATCTAGCCATGTTGGACTGAATTTTTACTAGCGAACATTCGTGTTTCTACTCTGATTTGGTTTGCTATTTGAGTTAGTTCTTGTTTCTGATTGTTAATTTTTTGTTGATAAGCTTACATTTTTTTTATTGATCTTCACTTGCTGCTGAGATTGGCTTTTTGAGCTGTGACAATTTCCAGCCTTCATTAAAATTCAGTTAGTTTTGAATATATTTTTATATATTCAAAATCTAGGATGAAATTTTAATGTTTTCCTACATGTAAGTTCTGAGCTCTGGTTGGTTATCCTTTGTCTTTGTTTTGGTGGATTTTCCTTCTTTTGTTTAGTTTTTATTGGTTTGGTTTGAGAAATTACTTAAGAAAACTCTCAAATAATGCTTCTCAGTGATCTTCATCAATAGCATGTAGACATCATCTTCATCACCTGAAGGAGAAGGTGTAAATAATTTCTTATACATCCCCACAATAATAACAAGAAGTGATAACACAATAGCACAAAACTCCTATGAAATCATTTTGTGCATTGCCTGACTTGAAAATTGATTTGAAAAATTATTTAAGGAAAGCCCCAAAGAGTACTTTTTAGTGATCATTATCAATAACATGTAGGTCTTCATTACCTCCAGGAGAAGGTTGTAAATAAATTATTAGACATCCCCACAATAATAAGATACAACTGTAAAATAAAATCATTTTGTTAGTGTAAATTCAAAGCATATTTTGCTAACTTTAAGCAGCCAAATAAGCTTACAAATAATTCTCTTAAGAAACAAGCTTGAATAGCTTGATGCCTGATTCACTATGATCATGAAAATGAAAAGGAAATTGAAATAGTAATATTGGCTATTGCTTTTCTTTTTATGTTCTCTGGAAATATTTTATAGCTCCAAATAAACTGAAATTGTAATGTGGTTTTGAATTGAATTTTCTACTACATTTGTCTAGTCGTGTTGGATTGAATTTTTCATAGTGAACATTGGTGTTTCTGCTCTGATTTGGTTTGCTATTTAAGCTAGTCTTTGTATCTGATGGTTAATTTATTGTTAATAAGCTTACATTTCTTACTTGATGTTCATTGGTTGATGAGCTGTGATGAATTCCAACCTTCATTAAAATTTAACCAGTTTTTAATATATTTTTATATATTCAAAATCCAGGATGAATTTTTTATGTTTTACTACAGGTAAGTTCTAAGCTATGATTGGTTATGCTTCCTGTCTTTGTTTTGGTAGTTGGTTTGGTGATTTTTCTTTCTTTTTTTTAGATTTTTTAGTTTGGTTTGTCTCTCTATTTCATGTGCTTGTCTTGTTTGATTTGCTTTGCAGGATTGTTGATATTTGAAGAATTTTTTTCTTCCATTCTTCCTCTTTAAAGCTTTTAAAATCTTTTATTTTATCTTGTTTTTAGGTAAACCCTGAACCCTATTATTTATATGTGATGGTTGTTGTGTATTCTTAACTGTAAAATCTCAAAAAAATATTTGTTTAAAAAATGTTTTACATACATACCACAGTTGGCATCACTTTTGATGTTATATATGTGGGGTGTCCTCTTAAAGGCTATAGGACTGAGTTTTACTCATTTATAGTCTCCTGTAATATGAGAAATTCGTTTTGATCTCCTTGAAAGTGACTCAAGCATGGAACTAGGATCGATACCAATTTAGCCTTATTTGGGAGAATTCATCGTTGGGTTATAATAATTCTAACATGGGACACATCTAATGCCCATTTTAGTGTTTGAATACTATGCTCCATTCATTCAGAGCCTTCAGTGATCAAGGGCAGTCACAAAACCCTCCTGCATGTATTTCTAGGAAGATTATGGTTTAGGGTGTCGCCTCCAGCAGTGATTTGAGGTGTCCATTGCTGTTGAAATCTCTAATGTAAAGGCCCATAAAATTAGTTATCCTTCATCATATTTAGCTTCCTAAAACTTACGAAATGTTGAAACCCTTCACCAGAAATTTTTCATGAAAATTGGGGTTTTAGGGCCAGACCAACGCCTAGGTGCCAAACCGGCTAGTTGCTAGGAGAAGATCAAGAGCTTTGAAAGCAGACACTGGTCTCAGGTACCTAGGTGTTGGTTTCAATGTTTAAGAGCTAGTTCAGGTGCCTAGGTGCTCGAAACAGCCTCGGAACGTTTTGAACCCGAGAGTCTGGAAAGTAGCCACCCTGAGGGGGAGGGGGGGCTAAGAGCCAAACCCAGCACGCATGCCCCATCATATAGGCGCCACGAAGCTGGCAGTCCCAATTTAATTTGGTCTTTTTATCAAATTTGGCCCATTAGATGCCAAATGTGAGCTTGGGGAACGGGGTAAACGGTCTCATGGAAGTGCTTAGCCTCCGACCATAATTAGGGACCAATCACATGCCTCATGTAGAGTGGACTTTAAGCTAAGCTTGGGTCAAAGAGCTTGTACTTGATGACAGACCTTTCCCTCCATTCTCCTTTGATCTAAAAAGCTTTTGAAGTAGGAGAAGATGCCTCATTTGCAAAGGAGGGAGGTTGGAGAAGAGTTTTGGGGCTGGTGTGGAGGGCTCTAAAAAAGCTTCATCTCCTTCTTCATTTTCTTCTTGATTCTTTTTCATTTTCGTCATTTCCTTCTCATTTTCTTCATTAAATTGTTTACAAGAGTGTGAGGGAGCTAGGTGAAATGGTTTTTGTTTTGGTGGAGGAACTTCATCTTTCCTTTGGAATAGGAAAGCTTCATCCCTACTTTACAGAAGGAGAAGGTTAGCTTCATCGGCGTGTGGGATGAACGAGGATCAAGCCCAGAGAATGAGTCATCAACCTTCGCGTAAGTGAAATCTCTAAAGCTCTTGCATATTTTTTTTATTTCTAGATCCCCTTAGGTCTGGATGTTAGAGATATAAGGACTTAGAATTTTGTGTTAGAGGAAGTTGATAGGTTAGAAATCCATTTTTATGGACTTACCCCAATAAATTTGAGTGTATCCCCTTAAAACCTTAGCACATTAACCCAACCGTCCGGGAGACTGACAATCCCATGACTATCCAGCGACTCCATTTTTTTATGAATGACTTGGAGCTACTACAATCTAGAGAATGAGAAAACCCTTTGTTTCTCATTCCCTAGATCATGAAGGACAAATCTGTGATAGAATACTTCACTTTGGTGAAGTTATTCTTTTTGCAAATAAGTCCCTTCATATTTTCATCGGATAATTACGAGCAGGCTTTCCGTTACATCGCATAATGGAGGGAAACAACGACTTCATCGTAACCCTAGGTCCTATGCGAGGTTGATAGAACTAGTTTGATTTTTCATCAAATGTGGTGGGTCTTGTTGCTTTCACGATGTGAATGGCATTTCATACATTGCATTATTACAAGTGTTATTTTTAATCGTGTGATCACATTGGTTCAATCAACTGTCTCGGCCTGATTTACTGATCACATTGGTTCAATCAGTAGACCTAAAAAGATTGACCAATCACTTGGGTTTGATCGGCTGCACCGACTCAATCGATGAATCACATTGGTGCGATCAACATCCTCGACCCGATCAACTGATCACTTGGTTCCAATAGGTCATCCCGACCCAATCGACCGATCATTTAGGCCTGATCAGCCGCTCCATCCCGACCGACTGATCACTTAGATGCGATTGGTTGCCTCGCTTGGATTCCTGACTGACTGATCACTTAGATGTGATTGGTTGCCCCGCCCAGATCGACTGATAACATTGGTTCGATCGGTCGATCACTTTGATCTGATTGGCCATTTTTGCTTGACTAATGCATGCTTGCATGCATTTTTGCATCACATTGGTTGTGGTGTTTGCTTATTGCATACCTCTTCATGTGTGTGAAAATTCATTTTTTACGTTATGTCTATGTTATATTTTATTGCGCGTCAAGTCAAATAATCACAATGTGTGGGATCTTTTGCATATTGTATGTGCATCACCCACTTGCCTTGTCAGCAAAAAATACTTGCTAGGATCAGTCACCCATTTGTTGGTCGTAATACTTAAATGAGCATTCGCTCACGAGGATAGCTTAACGAGCAATGTGATTTTTTTTTTATTACGATCAACTTGTGTATGATTGTACTAATGCTCCAATGAGTATAAAGTACATCATTTGCATGTTACGTATCCACTTTTAATGATCTTACATTTTAAAGTATAGCAATGAATATTTTTTATTATGTATTATCTGCTCAGCTTTAAAACTTATATAAGTTAGGCTATATGTGAGACCTCCTCTTTTAAAATATCATCTTTGGTGACGTATTTTAAATCTCTTAGATCTTTAGAGATCTTTAGGACATGACCGGTTTGGCCACCTCGTCAATGTCATACACCCAAACTATGCCCCGCACTGTGCACTCAATTAGATGTTGTGATATGACACTGCTGCAGATAGTGTGCTAGACTAGAACTATATAAGCCACTTCCAACCATGCATATGAATGTGTTTTTCACTATTTAGAAATCAAAATAGTGATATTTGGGATGGTATAAATGTAAAAAAGAAAAGTTTTGGTGTTAGATATGTATATAGGTAGCAATTGGGTGGTATTTATGTAAATGCTCCCCCCTAAATAAAAAACTTATGGACAGCTACGAGATATGATCACTCCAAACAAAATCAAAAAAGAAAAACAGAAAAACACTGATTTTGTTTTCTTATTTTATTATTACATTTATCTTTTTTATCCTAAATGGAATTTAATCATTTGTCGGCCAGATTTTTTTCCATTTTAAACTTGTGATGGATTTTATTTAAAGGTTTAAATCACGTTTTTTTTTATTTAAATATTTTCTTTATTTAAAGATTTATTTACATTTTATAAACAAATTAAATCATGCTATAATCATATTGGAATCACAGAAGATGAAATTATAAAGGAGGAGAAAAACTAGTGTTACCTTCAATCCATTTCTAAAGCTGATAGTGATATCATAACCTTCAAATTGGAATCCAACGATCGACTTCGAGAATGCCATAATAGATTCAACTATTTCATAAGATCGATTCGATTTGCATATTCTAAAAAAGTTTTAATTTCCATTATTGAAATCTCTAGTTGAAAGATTAAAGATACATTATGTTGAGAAATTTAGGGCGAAGAAAAACAAGAATAGACACAAATTCAGAAGAACACATAAAGATTTAACGAGGTTCAGCAAAGATGCTTACGTCCTCGGGAACAGAGCGGCGGCTTTCTTTCAATCCCAGAAAAAGAGTACATGTACAAACAAACCTATATATAACCCTAGATAAAACCCTAGAGTACAATATGTAATTCTCAAATTACCCATGTATCATACTACGGGGCGTTTCCCCCGCACCCCCAACCCACATAACGAAACTCTCCCGACTTTGACAGATTCTTAAGCCCCGCTTCGTTTCAACATCTGTCTCTTATATGGCTTATGAGCCTTACCTAACATATTAATTTCGATTAGTCAATTTTGTGGAATACTTTATTAAAAGAAGGAGAACCATTAGATAGAAGAGAAGTGAAAGATGTTATCTTTCTTAGGAGAGGAAGGATATTTATTGTTTAATATTTGGTATCGATCGATTCCTTGCTGAATGAATTTTCATCTATTTATGTAGGATTTTTAAAACAACAACATAACAACAAAGCCTTAATCCCACTAATTGGGGCCGGCTACATGTATCTTTTTTCTCCATTGCGTCCTATTTAGTGTCATATTTTCATTTAGTTTTATTTAAATTAAAATCATTTTTTATATAATAAGCCCAAGTCTTCCTAGATCTACCTCAGCCTTTCTTAACATAAGTCGAATCTAAAACATCCACTCTCCTAATCGGATCATCAGATGGCCGAAGTTTAATGTGACCAAACCATCTAAGACGACTTTCTCTAATTATGTAGGATTCATACATAGATTATAAAGTAGTTACTCAGTGCACACTAATCTCAAAGGATCTCTGATTGGTTTCTTTCTATCTCGTTCTAATTTTGATATAATATTAACTAATATCTTTGGCGGTATCGTATCTTGATGTATGTTACTCTTGCGCCTCTCTGGTCATGTCTTTGTCGTTTTGCTTGAAATTGATAAGGTGGCTTTCAACCAAACAAAATTTAAAGTTCTTAAACTTCTTTCAATATTCAATAATCAAATTAATTTGTAATTTTGAGAATTTGATGAAGAAAAAAAAATGCAGACTTTGTTGTTAGTTTTGTATGTAGATGAAAATTAAAATAAAAGTGATATATATATTCGACATTATGCATGAAATTATCCCGGATTGGTTGTGCTTAGCAACCTACCCAAATTATAAGGTTCAAATTCATTGAGCTATTGACAAAAGAAGCATTTTTATATGCAATAAATATTAAAATTTAAATATTTTATTTTTCTAATTGTTGTTACACATACCTTTGACTATTATATATATATATATATATATATATATATATATATATTTATTTATTTATTTTTGTTTTTTCGGTGAGAAGTTAATTTTTATTAGCAGATATGTTAAAATGTGAAACATAAGAATATTGTTATGTAAGAAGAATGCTCTTTGATATTTTTCAAATGCTAAACTTATGACTCAAATTTTGTGGGCTCCGCTTCTTCTCATATGGAAATTATGATTACACGAGTTGTGGCTTAAGAAGAAAATTGTGAGCAAACAGATTGAAAGTTTTGACTGTTACATCAAGCTTATAATAGCTTTGAGATTGCAATTTGTTTGTTGTTGCTTTATTGGCTGTCTTTTAATTAGTTACTTTAAAGGAGTCGCTAAAACTATGTATACCCCTCTTCTGTTTTATGCAAAACACTCTCCACTTGTAATCTCCTAATTGATATAGTGATTTATCCTCATCTGCTTTTGGTTTCGCCCATCTTGGATTTTCGAAGTAAAAATTGTGTGTTCTTTCTTTTGCTTATTTCATTATTTGTTGCATCAATTTAATATTAAGTTATAACAAGCGTTATCAGAGATATGCTTGATTTTGACAATAGCAACAGTAAAGTATGACATCCCTCATTTAGATTGCAACATCAGATATTCTCTTTGGTAGGTTAAGGTGAGAGTAGTCTTAGCGTAGACGGATCAAGATGATGAGCTACTTGAGTTCGAATTGATGCCCTTCATCATGGACGTTGGAGGAGAAGCAATGTAAAGATCAAAAGACTCTTTCTCAAACTCATCTTTATCTATCAAAGCAGATTCTATATGATGTTTTGAAGGAGAAAACAATTGCTACGTTATTGCTCAAATTAGAGTAATTGTACATGATAAAATTGCAGTTAAAGAAGTGTTTGCAATCTCAGAAAATGATAAAAAATGCATCTGTTATAAATCACTTAACTATATGTAAAGAAATCAACTTTGACTTGGAATTCATGGAAGTTAAGTATGACCAAGAAGATTTGACATTAATATTGTTATGCTCATCATATACAATATTTAGAGATACAATCTTATATGAGCAAGAGACACTTGCTCTATATGAAGTATATGATGCTTCAATTTCTAAGGAGAAAATGAAAAAACTTGTGGATGAACCTATTGCTCAATGAGAAGGCTTGGTCGTTCAAGGTAAAACTCAAGAGAGGAGTTCTAATGTCGAAACAAAAAAAGGAACAAAAACCAAAAAGCAAGAAAAAAAAAGCAAGTAACGGAAAAAAAATGGGCACATCAAATATGAATGTTGCAAATTGCAGGATAAAAAAAAGAAAGCAACTTCAAATTAGAAGGAGAAATAATCAAATCAATATGGTGAAGAAGTTATTAATGATGATGAGCTCCTAATTGTCTTCGACGGAGAACCTTGCGATGATTGGGTTCTTAATTCAACTTGCACATTTCATATGTGTCTCAATAAGGATTGGTTTTCAACACATGAAATAGTGTCAAAATGAACTGTAATAATGGGTAATAATGCTCATTGTAAGATAATTGGTGCAATAACTATTAGAATCAAGTTATTCGGTGGAGTCATCGGAACACTTGGAGTTATAAGACATGTCTCAGATCTGAAAGGAATCTAATTTTCTTAAGTACTCTTGATGCTAATGGGTGCAAGTACTTTGGTGAATGTGGAGTTTTGAAGGTTGTCGAAGGATCTTTTATTATAATGAAGGGACAAAAGAAGGTTGTAGGGCTATATGTTATGTAAGGCTTTACAGTAATTGGTGATGCAACAACTACTACTTCTATGTTAGAAGATGAAGCAATCGGACTTTAGCATATGCACCTTGGGCATATGAGTGAGAATGGGATGGCTGAACTGAGCAAAATGGGACTTCTAAATAGTTAAAATATTCATAAATTGAAGTTTTGTGAATATTGTGTATTTTGAAAGCAAAAATGAGTTAAGCTCAATAGTAGTATTAACAATACTAATTGAATATTAGACTACATGCATTTTGACCTTTGGGGACCAACTACATTACCATATGACGGGGGCATCATATATCTTTCAATGTTCATTGATGTTTTCTCAAAAAAATCTTGGATGTTCTTCTTCAAGCAGAGGAGCAATATTCTTACTACACTTTAGGAATGAAAGATCATGATCGAGAAGCAGAATGGAATGCATATCAAATTTCCTTGCAGTTATAATGGGTTGGAGTTATGTTCAGGAGAATTTAATACCTTTTGAAAATTAAAAAGAATTATGAGAGACTTAACAGTCTGACACACACCTCAACAAAATGGTGTGGCATAGTGAATGAACATGACTTTAATGGAAAAGGTTCATTGCATACTCTCCAATGGAAAGTTACCTAAGTCATTTTGGGCTAAAGCTGCTTCTACAGTTTGCTACTTGGTGAATCGCTCACCTTTCATTGCAATTGATAAGAAAGCCCACAAGAGATTTGGTCAGGTAAACCTGCAGATTACTCTAATTTAAGAATTTTCGGTTGTCCCACATATGCTCATATTAATAATGGTAAATTAGAACCTTAATGTATAGCATGAGTATTTCTTTGTTATAAAACTGGATTTAAAGGTTAAAAGTTGTGGTGCCAAGAAATCAAGAAAGTGATCATTAGCAAAAATATTATATTTGATGAGTATGTCATGTTACATACATCATCTACTGCAGAATATGAAAATAATGATCAAAAGAAAATATATAGCAGAGAAGTGGAACTTCAGATTGATACAAGTACATCCTCAACATAACTTTCAAGTCAAATTTAGATAATCTTGATGATGTTATTTCCCCCCTTCACAACAACAACCATCGTTGTAGTCTATTACCAAGAATAGAATCATAAGAGAAATAAGCTACCTAAGAGGTATGATGAGGCTGAATTGGTTGCTTATGCCCAAATCTAGCTATAAAGAAGTTGTGAATTCAATTAACATTGATAAGTGGATAATTGATTTGCAAGGGGAGATTGAATCCCTACACAAAAATAGAACTTGGGATTTGGTAAAATTACCTCAAAGCAAGAATGCTGTACGTTACAAAGGGTGTTTAAGAAGAAGGAAGGTATACCGATAGTTGAAGATGCCCAATATAAGGTCAAGCTTGTTGCAAATGGATTTAGCCAAATTCCAGGTGTAGACTTTACACATGTTTTCTCTACAATTCTTAAACAAAGCTTAATATGAGATTTACTTGATAATGATTTTGAGCTTCAGTAGTTAGATGTAAAGACTGCATTTTCATGGAGATCTTGGAAGAGGACATCTATATAAAACAACCTGAGGGTTTGGTGGTTACATAAAAAAGAGACCATGTTTGTTTTTTAAGAAATCTCTTTACATATTGTAAAAGCCTCCTAGGCCATGGTATAAGAAGTTTTGACTCATTCAAGATCAATCATAAGTTTAAAAGAAGTTGTTATGATAGTTGTGTTCACGTCAAGAAAAATAATAATAAATCATTTATCTACTTGCTCTTTCCTGTAGAAGAAATGTCGATATCTGTTAAAAATAAGGAAGAAATCAAGACATTAAAAGCTCAACGACGAGTTTGAAATAAAAGATTTGGGAGCTGCAAAGAAAATACTTGGCATGGATATTTACAGAAATAGAAATGCATGTAAATTAGTTCTAAGTCAAACATTATACATTGAAAAACTATTGACTAGATTTAATATACAAAATGTTAAGCCTTTTAGTACTTCATTAACTGCACATTTCAAACTTTCACCACCTTTGTGTTCACAATTTGACGATGAGATTGAATATATGTCTCGAGTTCCATATTCATGTACAACAGGATCTCTCATGTATGATATGGTATGTTCTCATCCAGATTTATCATATGTAGTCAGTGCACTTAAAAGATATATGAGTATTCCGGGTAAAGAACATTGGAAAGTTGTTCAATGGATCTTCAAGTACCTTTGTAGAACTAAATATGTTTGTTTGTAGTTTGGGAGGATTACAGATAGAGTCATTAGTTATATTGATTCATATTTTGCTGGAGATCTTGATAGAACTTAAAGGATAGTTGTTTACTATTTATGACTGTGCGATTAATTGGAAGGCTACTTTACAAACAACAGTGGCACCATCTATAATTGACATTGAGTACAAAGTAATTATTGAAGCTTGCAAAGATGCTCTATGGTTGAAATGTACATTTGAAAAACTTAGTGGAGATTTGAAAATGATCACACTAATGTGTAATAGTCATAGTTCTATTTATTTCAACAAAGATCAACTGTTTCGCAAGAGAACTAAGCAAATTGATGTTGTGATGAAATATGAAAAAAAAAAAGAAAAAAAACTAAGCATATTGACACTCATTATCACTTTGTTCGTGAAGTTATCTCTAATGGTGATACTGTCGTGAGCAAGATCAGTACCCATGATAATTGTGTGGATTTGATGGTTAAAGCACTTCTAATAACCAATTATGATCATTTCTTAGATTTGGCTGGTATTCATTTTTTATCATTAGAGCTTCGTGGAAGAGGTGGAGTAAAGAAATTATGGGTTCATTTCTGATCATTACTAAATTTTGTGGGTCCTCCTCGTCTAGTAAAGAAATTATGATCACGCATATTGTGCTTCAGAAGGAAACTTTGAACACACTGATTGAAGGTTTTGATCATTAGATCAAGCTTAAAATAGCATTTAAATGGCAACACGTGTGTTATTGTTTTATTTGGTCTCTTTTAATTATTTTCTTTAAAGGGGGTATTGCTAAAACTATAAATACCCCTCTTTTGTTTTGTGCAATACGCTTTCCATATATAACATTTTATTTGATATAGTGAATTCTCCACCTCTGCTCTCATCTTTCGTTTTCCACATAAAATTTGTGTTCTTTCTTTTGTTTATTTCATTATTTGTAGTATCAATTTAATATTAAGTTATAACACCAAAAATAAAATATTTATGACGTCCACAACAACTAGCTTTTTAAAAAGTATTTTTTCCCCCGCAATGACTTTACAATTATTATTAAAAAAATTTGCAACTACTCCATACAGATCCATAATATACAAAACTTAGTTAAATCCTAAAGTACATTATTTTGATGTGTTGGCATTAAATTTTGATGTCACATGTGTAGGAAGTCTACCTAAGTGACTCGGGAATATTTACTATTCATAATGTCTCGCGACTCAAGACATCTATCGAGACCTCCTCCTGGTATATGTTCGGGACACAAATTAGGATTTGTGATAATTCAGTCTTTCTGAAAAGCTCATTTTCAGGTGGCATCAGTCTTGGCATGCAACACATCGGTTGTTTGTTTTAATTTTTAAAGACAATGCACCATCCGTTTGGAAGCCTCCCGCCATCTTCGGAGCCTCCCACGGTCCAAGAGAGCTACAAGACCCACTTGCATATGTCTTGAAGAGAATCAAGATTTTAGACTAGTTTACTCGTGCAATAGTTTAGAGTAAATGAATACGGTAAATGAATGTTACATATCCAAACAAAATTTGGAGAATTAAGAAATCGCTTTAGCTTTGCTTATGATGAGAAGACGTCAGTGGACGGTTTGAAATTCCACCCCCAAATGAGTCAACCAATTCAAATGTCAAAAGACATTGGATGTCAACTTTTTTGTTTTTGTCGTTACAATTATTGTGGCAAGATATCTGTTTGACTTTTAAAGTTCCGGTATTTGAAGCCTATGAAATTTCCAAATTAATTTTTGAAATTTTAATTTATAGGAGATTTTGTATAAGTGCGGGAGCATTTTTTAAAATGTCACGTTTTGTCTGTTTATTCGAAAACGCGATTTCATTTTTATACTAAAAGAAGGTTGCGGGTCGACCCCCGCTGTCAACCTGCGGGCCGTGTTTCAGGATAGACTGCTTATCCCAAAATATACAAGCTGTCTCAAACGCACCCTTAATGCTCAGAACTTACTCTTTCAATACAAAATATTACTTGCAGCTTTTATAAAAGTGAAAGACAAAAATACCCACAGCCGCACCATCACTTGTGACTTTTCATAAGAATTTATAGAACATCTTATGAACTGTTTGTAATATTTAAATATTAAGGGAAAATTTACATACATACCACGTAATTTCTATGTATTTACATATAGAATATTTAAATTTTAATTTTACATTTATATCACCTAAATATTTTAACATCAAAATATTATTATTTTAATTTTTAAAAAATTAAACTATGTCTTCTCATGCATAGTTAAAATACAATGAAAATAAAAATAAAAATTTATACATGTGACTATATGAAAATTGGGTGTTGTAAATCTTTCTAAATACTATTTACAAGCTCCGACAATTATTCGTGTTGTATTTTTCCTTTTAAATTGCATCAGTCTTCCAACAAGCGGATCTGCTCCTATAACAGTGTCGTTAGGGATCGCTGCGGAGTCATTAACTAGTTGTATTTACATAGAAAAGAAATTGTTCAAATGTAACTCCTATAATTTTATTTTAGTCTTTACAATTATCTATATAAAAATATAAGTAATATTTAAATTAACAAAAACTATATATAAAAATATAAAATAATATTTAAATATTTAAAATAATATCTATATAAAATTGGAATACACCATTTGATGCATAAGTATAATCATATTGTTGTTGTGAGATCTATTGATGTGGATATAAATCAAACAGGAGAACGATCGACGAAGTGAAAAATAGAACGAGGAAAATCACACCAGAAAAGAACAACACAGCGGAAACAGAGATTTATGTGTTTCGGCAAATTGTCTATGTCCACGGAGTTGCAGAGGATTTTACTACTTGAGGAATTTACACCAGTCGATTACCTCGACTTACAAGAGACATCTCTTACTCTTCGTTGCTCTCTCTCTCTCTCTCTTATCTCTCTGTTCTTCTCTCTCTATACAGAGATACACCGAATAAAACTCTACACCGAGATGCACCGAAGGAGACAAACTTACAAGAGAAATAAACTCAATTTCTCTTCTGCCACAAGCCACCAAGAAGAAGCCTTGGAAAATAATCTTCTTCTTCTTCCTTCCTTTTCATTTTGCCGCAAGGAATTGCTCCTCCTTGCACTTCTCTTCCTCTGCCCCAAGGAAACCTTCCTCTATCCCAAGGAAACCAAAGAAGAACTCAAAGCGTGACTACTAAACCCAAGGAGAGTCATCCGAAGCTTTTATCACGAATAGGAGGGAGCGAAGAGATGCTTCACTTTACAAAAGAGGAAGGCGAGAGTGGTTATTTGTGAAGAGGTGTGACTCTCAAAAACAAAGTAACCGCCTAAGCATAGTGGACAGGGCTCCACCGTTTAACAGATATTAATGTAATTACTAAATTTTATGTATAAATGAAAATTGTTAGGACGAATTCTAAAGAGATCAAACTCTTCGAAGGGACTCCATTGTTTTTTATCAGAATTCCATACAAAAGATTATCAAACGATCGGTTAGCTTAGCTCGCTTGCCCAGACGACCGGAAATCCCATCAAACTTTAGCAATTGGTCAAATCAGCTTACCCCCAAAATTGATCAGGAATAATGAAACCAACAGTTGAAAGTAAAAGACAGTTGTTTATATCTGATAGTTGCAACATTCATGTAAGTGGCACTCATGCAATTATTTGTATTAGAGATAGGGTTATATTAACTACCCATTATTAGGAAAAAGACAAGAAATACCCTATAATCGTTGAGATAAAGGGGAAAATAATGTAATTCTAAACTCAAGCCAACTATGGTTATAAATAAGGGTTGTTTTATGAATAAATGTTGCACCCTCTTCTTCCTAGATTTCCATTTCATCCTGTGTCCTCTCTTCTCTTTCTTCCATCTCTTTTTTCGTACTCTAAACTCTCGGGACATGCCTACTACGATAATTTTGGATCCAACAATTTAGATGTTATATACTTTGAAAATGTTGCTTTTTAGTTTGTGGTTTAGTGTTTGTATGTTTATTTGAGCTTCTTGGTGGTTGTTTTTTTAGTTATTCTTTCATTTCATATTATTGTTTTGTATCAAAGATGTAATGTTACTTTCCTTTTGCTTACTGGAGTTGAAATTATGGAAAATTTGAGTCACCACCTTTTAATAATTTATGTGCAATTATATAATAATATTTTGTTACAATTTATTGTTGGTGATATTTTGCTACCCTTAAAATATTTAAATCATTTTACTTTTAAGTTTTTGGGTTTTTTGTGACCCAAAAAAATTATCTTTACTGTTAACTATTTTATATGAGACATATTGATTCAATGCCGACTTTTTGGTGGCGAGGATTGGACTTCCATGTTTGTAATTTCAATGAAAAGCTTAGAATATTTGAGAAAGGGGTTACAATTATTTGAATTATTTTTTGGCATATAAATATTCAATATGTTTCTAATATTAATATTAGGAATTTATAGCCATGACTATTGTTAAAAATGGTCATTATGAAGTATATTTTTATTTGTTATATTTTCCCTTATTATTTTCTTCTATTCCTTATATATTGGCACTCTTGTATTAACAATTATTTAATTTAATGTAGGGTTAGAGAAGAATGTGCCCATAACCTAAGGGTATATATATATAGGGCTGTCAAAAAAGCTCGTTGTTCGTGAACAGTTCGTGCTCAGTTCGTCAATGAGTTTGTGTTCGATTTGTTCGATAAGTA
>NEWO01000005.1:5255296-5270538 GCA_003013225.1 Phalaenopsis aphrodite
ATTAACAATTATTTAATTTAATGTAGGGTTAGAGAAGAATGTGCCCATAACCTAAGGGTATATATATATATATATATATATATAAGATCAATAACTATAAAAAATAAAATAAAATCAAAATTTTGCATGGTTTAGTTGAGATAAACCCATACCGACAATTACATAGAGATCAAATAATTTGTTAGTCTAAAAAAAAGATATAAGATAAAGTATGCTTCATACAATAATAAAGATATGAATATAAGTAACACTATATCTAGATGAGAGAAAAAAACACATTGATCACCTCCTACAAAGATGAGGCCAAATTTCTTTTGAAAAGAAATTGAAAAACTTTGCTTTCAAGCACTTAAAAGACTTATTTCTTTCTTTCTCATATTATTGACAGTTTCTACGCAGTGGCATATCCAATTTATTGGACTTATATATGAAATTTATAACATATGTTAGTAAATTTGACATATAATTTTCAAGTTTTAAATTAATTCAATTAAGTATTGTTGCGTGCTAGAAAATTTGTTATGGTAGAGAGATAAATTAGTAGCATGACATGAAATTCATAACACATACTGATAATAGAAGTGGGATGTATAAGCATCAGAAATTACCGGTCATTAAGGTAGTCCACCCAACACAACCAGAGACCCTTGTCAACAATCTGTGAAATGTGTCACCCAAGGAGACATCAGTCGTCCTAAAGTCAAAAGAAGGAAACTCTAAGTTCTATGACCTATAAAGATAGTGCTCATAGAGGTGAAACTTATACTCAACAAATAAATAATGAAGAGACCACCAAAAGAAAGATAAAAGAGAGATCCAGCTACAAAGCTGAAAACATTTTCAACAAAGGACTTAATCCTCATGTTGGTAGAGGAAGCCTCTAACACCCTAATCGCACAAGACAACCACATAAGTAGAAATCTATGTTGGGTTGGTCAATTTGAAAAAGCTTGGGGGCTTCTTCTCGGAACATGCAAGTGTGATACAATTATCTGCCATAATACTAAGAGTGAGGGCTCTATTAATATGATTAGGGTGAAAGCCATGCTATGCAAACCATTTTAAAATAGACCCGAAGGCCATGGAAAAAGTAAAGTGTAGGTTTTAAAATCTTGTAATATTTTAACCCTAAAATTTTCATTAATCTTAATCATTTATTTATAGAAAAAATAATATAATATTGGGATCCTTAGGAAGTTTAAATTATATCGCAAGGTTCTCAGATAAACCACAAGCAATAATGGCAAAAAAAAATCAAGCACACTGCTTAAAGTAAAAACAAACCAAAGGTAAAGTAATAAACACATGTTTTTGGTGTCGTTGGGTCGACAACATATTTCAGAAAAACACAAAATTGGTCAGGCTCCGCATATACATGGCTGATCCTAATGTTATACATAAAAAAAATAGAATTAAGATACGGAAAATGAATATATGCTCATGGTCCTCATCATATGGTTCCATGCCTCAAGCATCTTAGAACTCGTATCCATATCATATCTCCACTGCAGAACTCTCCCAAAACTCTAAAAAGTATATATAAAAGTCCAAAAAAAAAAAGACTCAACCTGAATGAAAATTATGTTAGAAAAAAGTCATCTACATGCAACTTATTGAACCATGTTCAATGGAAGGAGACCTAAACATTACCTGCAAGCAAAGGGTAAATTTTAAATCATTACAACTTTTCTCTGTTGCACATGACTCTCTGCAAGAAGACCACCCCTCATATACTAGTGCGCAAGTCTTAAACCCAGGGGACACACAAAAAAACACAAAAGGTGATGCCTGGCTAAGGAAACCAAATCAACTAAGAACTATAGCCATGACATTGAAAAAACTACCTAGCATCCTAATCCTAGCATAGCACTCTATCTACCATAGTGTGCTATCATAACATCTAAGTTTGTGCATAGTGCAAGGGTAAAGTCATGATAGATAATTTTAACAAGGTTGTCACACCGGTCTCATCCTAAAGTTCCAAAGGATCTAAAGTATGTCACTAAAGAGGGTGACATTTTTATAATAAGTGGCATTACATATGACATAACCTATTTAATTTTAAAAGTAAGACAATAACACATAATAGAAAAATATCTATTTTATATTGTAAAGTAGGACCATTAAAAGCAAAATCCGTAACATGCAAGTGACGTAGTTTAGAGTCCTTGGAACCTTAGCATAGTCATACACAAATTATGCATACTACAAAAACTTACATTGCTCGCTGAGCTATCCTCGCGAGCAATTCTCGTTTAGGTATTATGACTAACAAACCGGTTACTCATCATAACAAGTAGGATATGCCATCAAGGCAAATGAGCAATGCACATGAAAGAATAAAAAGATCGCCAAAGAGATAATTAATGTTGCCCTTGCAAGGAAGAAGGTTGTTATTTAGGAATTGCCGATTTTCTTCTCCTTTCCTCCCAAAAAAGGCCTTACCTTTCTTTTTTTCTTCCCCATCGAGCTTCATTCTCCTTCAATAACCTTCGTTTGTCTCTTCCGTTCGCCATTCTTTCTCTCGCCTCCATGAAATCTAGCTTTCGTCAAACACTTCTGTGCACACATTACCTTGACTGCCTGTCAGATCAGCTTCCATTCAACAATGTCGAAACATTATCTTTCTTTCTTCGTGCTTCATCCAATTGCAAGTGTTAGCTTCTTTATTCTTTCGCCCAAATGGACCTCTATGCTCCTAATCTGCTATTGCAATGTGGAATATTGCTAAATTTTAATGTAGGTTTTAGGTTATGACTCTGGATGCTTTCAAAGTCTAATAGGGGCGTCACGTGTAAAGTGGACCTACCGTAATATACTATGATTGATCCACTTTACATGTGGCCCTCTATTTGACTCTGAATGCATCCAAAGTTCTGACCTAATATTTTTTCTCGAAAGACTATGCTTCTAGCTGCACAATCGTACATTCTCATTATTTTTGTTACATGCTCGAGTTTGAGGGCAAAATCATTATGAATAGGCCGTTAATGATAATATATTAAGAATATGAGATAATTAGCTCTGTAAGATTTGTATTTAAGTTATTAAATATAGTTAATTGGTGAATTCATATTTTTTGTTTTCCATAAATAATTCTTATTAGAGACATAGAAAGCAAGGAAAACATGTGGAATGTTCTTCCCCTGTATGTGTTTTCTTGTTCTTTAGTATTTTCTTTATTTTTTTGAAGTTGTTGGTATCCCAAATTATCATTTATCATTCTAAATTTTTTGTCTCTTTTTTTTATCCTTCCCCACCTTACTTTTGTAGTTGCTAGTGAGACTTGAAAAAAATATTACATCAAGAGTTCTAATATAAAATTATATCAAGATTTTAATTACAATATGTCACGTGTACGGTCTAACCCCGTCATGCATTAAACTATTTAGTTTTTAGTATTTAGTGAGGCTAGATCGTACACGCGGCGCATTGTAATTGGAGTTTTGATACAGTTTTGCATCAGAACTCTTAATGTAATATTGTTTTTGAGATTTAGACTTGTAGTTTATGCAAGTGGTTTGAACAAATCACATTTTTTTCTATCTTCCAATGGAGACTATTTATAGGATACAAGCATTATTAATTAATTAATAATAATTTTTAACTTGTTAATTACATTTATTAACCTAAATATTAAGATTATCATCTCATTATCTCATATTCCCAATAAGCCACGAGAGAGAAGCAGTTTTTGGAAGCCGCCCGCAGGATGCCCTAGGCCCAGTTCCGATACCACGCCAGCTTTCGCCAAAGCAGAAGAACGCAGGTCAAAAGTTCCCTCTTACGTCCCGCCTCCTATCCTCCGAACACACAACGGCTGTTGCCTCCTGCGAACGCTACAGTTTTTCGAGGACTCATCTACGCGCCGTGTTCTCATGCACTAGCTGATTTGTGTACCCTGAAGAGAAATCCTAGAGGCGAAGGTGTTCAACTGCAGTCATGGACGACGATCAGGAAATGGAGCGCTTCGATATGGAAAACGACTATGAGGGCGGCCGATGGATTGGGGACGAGTACTACTACCGATCTAAGAAGGAGAAGAGGATACAGACCAAGGAGGACACTATCTATGGCTCATTCGCTGCCGGTTCCTCCGACTCCGACTCAGATGGCCGCCTATCTAGGAAGCGGAGCAAGCGGGACCTAATCAGAAAAGCAGATTTCTCCAAGCCCGTTCAGTTCATCTCCACAGGTACCGTCATGCCCAATCAGGAGATCGAGAACAACGCCGAGGAGAACGCCGCCCCTGAAAATGTTAATCCTAGTTCGGGCCTAGGGTTCGGGTTGGGATTCCAATCCGATCTTGATAGGATTGGAGAGGAGGATGAAGACGAGTACTTCCTCCCTACAGCGTTTGGCAGGAAGATAAAAGAGGCAGCACAGAGGAGGGAGAGGGAGAGGGAGAGGGAGGAGATGGAGAGGGTGAAACTAAGGTCTGAGAAGAAATCAGTTGGGAGAAAAGAGGCTGGTTCGCTTAATGCACTGGGGAAGTTCGAGAACCATACGAGAGGAATTGGATTGAAGCTTATGGAGAAGATGGGTTACAAATTGGGTACTGGACTGGGCAAATCTGAGCAAGGCATCACCGTTCCCATTGAAGCAAAGTTGCGCCCCAAGGGCATGGGCATGGGTTTTAATGATTACGAAGAGGCAAAGTTGCCAGCTTTAGATGAGGCGGTTAATGAGGGAAAGGCAGTGGCAACTGTGGCTGCCAGCAGGCCTAGAGAAAAGAGATGGTTGAAGCAGAAACAAGGAAAAAAGAAATTAGAGTTTATGACAGCTGATGAGCTACTTGCAAAGAAGCAGGAGCAGGGGCTTGAGGTTTTTCAGCAGAAGATTCTTGATATGAGAGGACCACAGGCTAGAGTACTTTCCAATCTTGAAAATTTGAATGCTGAGGTAGAGGCGAAGGAGAACCAGGTGCCTATGCCTGAACTCCAGCACAATGTTAGGCTGATTGTGGATATGGCCGAGTCCGATATACTTAAGATTGACAACCAGTTAAGAAGGGAGAGAGAAAATGTCGTGAGTTTGCAGAAGGAGAGAGAGAAGCTGCAGAAGGAAGCTGCTATACAGAAGCAGCAACTGGAGGCAATGGAGACTATTGCAAAGATAGTGAAACAGGTGGAGGATGATAACATGTCTGGTATCTTGACAATGGAATCACTTTTGAGGGCATTCAGTGATTTGAAAGAGAGGTTTGCAGAGGATTATAAGTTATTCAATGTTTCCTGCATTGCTTGTTCTTTTGCCATCCCACAACTTATCAGAGTCTTTCAAGGTTGGGAGCCTCTACAGAATCCGTTGCATGGACTGGCCGTTATATCTTCATGGAGAGATCTTTTGCAGGGTGATCAGCCTTTTGATTATTCAGATGTAGTTTCCAGTTCTCCATATGCCCATCTGGTAGGTGAGGTAATCCTGCCAGCAGTCCGGATATCAGGGACTAATAGTTGGCAGGCAAGGGATCCAGAGCCAATGTTGCGGTTTGTAGAGTCATGGGAGAAGTTGCTTCCTCCGGTCATCCTTCAATCTATCTTGGAGCATGTGATAATGCCAAAACTTTCTATGGCTGTGGATTCCTGGGATCCTCGCAGAGAGACTGTACCTATTCATGTTTGGATACATCCATGGCTGCCTCTACTTGGTCAGAGATTAGAGGATTTGTACCATAAAATTCGGTTTAAGTTGGGTAACGTTCTTCATGCTTGGCATGCTAGTGATGCTTCTGCTTATGCTATCCTTTCTCCTTGGAAGGATGTTTTTGATGCAGCCAGTTGGGAGAATCTTATTGTACGCTTCATTGTCCCAAAGCTAATGAGTGCGTTGCAGGAATTTCAAATTAATCCAGCTAACCAGATACTGGATCAATTCAACTGGGTTATGACATGGGTTTCTGTTATCCCAATTCAACATGTAGTCAATATGTTAGAAGTTGGTTTTTTCAGCAAGTGGCAGCAGGTTCTGTACCATTGGCTGTGCTCAAATCCTGATTTCAATGAGGTAATGCAGTGGTATATGGGTTGGAAGGGTCTTTTTCCACCGGAATTACTTGCGAATGAGCGGATTAGATTGCTGTTCAGTTCTGGTCTGTCTATGATGAACCAAGCTTCAGAAGGTATCGAGTTGATTCAACCCGGGGCTCGTGAGAATACAAGTTACGTACGAATTGCGGATAGGAGGCAGTTTGGAGCTCAACAAACAGCAGGATACTCGGTTCATCTGCATACTTCTGCAGCTTCTGTCAATGGGTTTTCTAGGGATGGTGGTGGAGCAAATTCTGAAATGAGTTTGAGAGAGATTATTGAGGATTATGCCGTAGACCAGGGTTTGATTTTTGTTCCTAAAGTTGGAAGATCACATAATGGCCTTCCAGTGTATGGTTTTGGCAGTATAAGTATCTGCATAGACTCTGTGAAGGAAGTCCTATATGCACAGGGATTAGATGGATGGGATGTTGTGTCGCTTAATCAGCTGATGCAGATGCAACATACTGGCAGACACCGTTGAATCACTTACTTATGTGGTATACATTATAGGTTTAGTTGACTTTTGAAGTCTTAATCCTGGTTGTTTTTGCTCAATACAATTTACATGGCAATTATGATGTTCGCCTTAATTGGTTCATAGTTGTTATGCCATTGCTTAAGCTGAAATCAATTTTGATGTTCATCTCTTATGGATTATGTAAATCTGCTGTAATTAGAATGTTTCGGTCATTTAAAGGACCCATTCAATATGAGATTGGGAGAACCTGCGTTTAATGTATAGAGTAGATTTCTTTCTAATGCAATATTTATGATACATTTTTGTTTTTGCAAGTTAGGCCTATAAATGACATTGTTTTATTTTCTCCCATTTACTGGTCTTCAAGATGCAAAGATTTTAAAAGGCAAAAGATTTTAAAAGAATAAGATAGTGAAGATTTTTGGACTGTTTGGTGAGGTAGATACCAAAGTTCTTGGTGTTTTGTGGACTACATATCTTTTTGTGAAGTGGATGCAGTACATGTTATATCTTCATAAATATATACTAGTAGATGATATTATGTAATCATGTATTATGATTCAACAGGACACATTGATTTTAAATTGGTTTAACCCTGCCACTTTAGTTAAATTTCTGATAAGCTAGGATGAATGATGATGAGGAACTTAAAATCCCTGCCCTAAGTGGTTGGTAATGATGTGATAGCTGCTGCTGCTACTACTAATTCTATGATACAACCAGTCACGCAGAGCTCCTTGAGAACATTTTCAGCTTCAATTTAAACCTGATTTCAGTAACCTTACTTTATTATGATGCCTTGTCTAGCAGCAACAATGACAAGCCTTTATCCTATTAAGTGGGGTCGGCTACATGAATCCTTTTTCTCGATTGTGCCCTATCGAGTGAACATATTTTCATTTAATTCTAATAAATTAAGATAATATTTTATACTGCATGCCCAAGTCTTTTTTGGTATACCTCTAACATTCTTAACATAAGTCGAATCTAAAACATCCACTCTCCTAATTGGATCATCAGACGGTTGACTTTTAATGTGATCCGAACCATCTAAGACGACTCTCTAGTCTTGTCTGCCAACCCTTTCACGAATACATTCGTTTCGCATTTTGTTTATAAGTGTTAAGCCACTCATCCACCTAGGCATTTTCATCTCAACAACACTTAACTCAGTTTTATGCTTCTCTTTTATAGGCCAACATTCTACGACATAAAGCATTGTAGGTCTCATCCCGAACTTATAAAATTTTTCTTTATTACAGTGTCTTGTATTAAAAAAAAATGCTAGCCATTTATTTGATCTTTAATAAGCCCTAAGATTCCGTGCTAAATTGCATGGAAGAGATACCCTGCCCTTGAAGGAGAGTATTTTAAAGGTAAAATCCTGATCCTTCAGCAAAACTAGATACTCTACTTGTCTTCCTGTATTTTATGTGCTTGATTTCTAAGGTTGAGCTTGGAATGTAGACGTCAAAATAGGCATTTAGTCCATATTTTTTGTGCTTTTGAACTTAAGTTAGGGTTTGTTTTGCTGCTTGTTTACAGCATGTTCTCATTCATGCATTTTAAGAATGCAGAGTAATTAAATACATGCACTTTAAGAATGAATGCATTGTTTAATTTGTTCTTAAAATAATACGGGAAACCACATTTTTCTGTTTGGTTGTGGGTGCAAAGTAACTGCTGGAGGGGAATTGAAAGGCAATGCTGATGAGTGGAGGGGCCAGTGGATGTCATCAACAGTGGCTTTAGTTAAGGGCAATGTGAGTGCAAGACGAAGTAATCTAAAGGCGTGGGGGATGTTTTCAATGATGCGAGGTGGTCTGTGTGGGTTGCTGATGATGAAGAATGGAGATGGTCAATGGGATCAGGCTTGAGCGATGCATGCATCAATTCTATGCATTTTGAATCAGTTGATTTTGAAATTATTGGAAAAATAAGAGATTTGAGATATTCAACTTGACGCTTTTGAATTTCTTCTGCTTTAAAGCAAACAACTAAAAAGTCAAATGCATGTATAGAAAAAACACAGTACACCCCTAATACATGCAACCAATCAAACCCTTGAGAACTTAAAAATTATAATAAATATATCATCAACTTTCAGATATACTTAACTTTAACAACTCTCCTTGCTCTCTCGTGATTCAGAAATGTTTGCCTTGTATTCTTGATCTACTGGTGCTTAACATTCTGTATTGTGAACGAGGAACTTATTTTAAAATTGAAGCAGTACAGAGTTAGTCTAGAATTGTTCCTAGGAGCACACTTAAGATGTATCATGTTCGTATGGCTGTTCAGGCTTAAGTGAAGTACTAGTTGTGCTTAGATGTCACAGCCGTTCTACCCTAAAAGAATTAACTACGGTTTTCAGGTCATTATTGCAAACCATTTCATGGCTTTCTTCTCTTCTCAGTAGTACTTATGGTTCTGTTTCCTCTGACATGCATTTCATGTCTAAAACCAAAATTTTAACTCAATCATTTTGTGAGATGTTCTATGCTGATCTTATATAGTGATAGTTACAAATCTGTCAATTTTTTTTGTTTTATCAAGAAAAGGGAAACTTATGATTACAATAGTTGTATCAATCTGCAAACCAATGGCCTCCAAATAGAATAAAGGTTCAGGTACAGGCTAACAAATGCTATCCTTGTAAGTCATAATCCATTTATTTCCATCAATCTTTTTGTATGAATTGACAATTGTCATACTCGTCATTCCTTCATCCTATTTTGTGCTAAAGAAGTAACAATTATACATAACTTGTAGTTTTATGTATCAACTTTGAAGAATGAAGGCAACACAACAACAACAACAAACCTTTATACCACTAAGTGGCGTCAGCTACTTGAATCCTTTTTCTCCATAGTGTCCTATTGAGTGTCATAGCTTCATTTAAGTAGTAGATTAAGATAATTTTTTTATACAACGTGCCTAAGTCTTTTTAGGTTTACCTCTGCATTTCTTAACATAAGTTGAAGCTAAAACATCTACTCTCCTAACTGGATCATCATGGCCGATGTTTAATGTGACCAAACTGTCTAAGACGACTCTCTAATTTTGCAGCGGCTTGGCGACGATGGCAGCTGCTGCCACAACTCGATAGTGACGGTGATGGGCGGTGAGCTGCGGGCGACAGACTAAACGAAGAATTGTTTTGTTGTTTTAAAAACAAACGAAAATATGTTTTTTCTGTTTTTAATATTTTAAAAACAGAAGTGTCCTCCAAAAAAATAAAAAAACAGAAATAAAATAAAATATAGACAAGCAAACACTATTTTTATGTTTGTTTCCAATTTTTTGTTTTCAAAAATAAAAAAAATAAAAAATGAAAATTGAACCCAAACAACCCCTTGTTGAACCTTTTGATTCAAAATCCCAAAAACCATATTGAACCTCTTTTGATTCAAAATCCCAAAAATCATTTATTGATTCATAAAACTTTTACCCCTATCAACACAATATCAACTAGTTCCCAGCCAACCTAAAAATGATACTAAATCAACTCTGACTCCACCCAAAAATATCTTTCCATTTCATAGTAACTTTTTACACCAATCATTATTCTTTGAATAATATCTCCTTTATGGACATGTTGTCACCCCTTTCTCATGCATTCACTTGTTAAACCGACGTCTAAGGGCAATTTAGTCTTTTTATTAGTTATTATTGTGCGATATAAATAGAGCTTGTTATGCTTATGGTTAGGTTAGATTATGCATGTGTGAATGTTGTCTCGAGTCTTAGACAATTTGAGAGAGATTGCTCATCTCTCTAACTGTAGGTGCTTATCTTTTATTTATTTGAGCCTCTGTATGTCGCGATGGAGAAAAAGGACACTAAATAGTGACGGTGATTGTATGACACTAAATAGGACGCAATGGAGAAAAAGGATTCATGTGGCCGACCCTACGTAGTGGGATTAAGGCTTTGTTGTTGTTGTTGTTGTATGTCGCGATCTCTAATCTCTATGTAAAACTCTACTTGTTCCTATCAAATTTGTATTTGAGCATTCGATTCTGTAAATGAAAGATGGGATCACAACGTTTTTACAAAATTTTTGTGATTTGAGATAGTTGTGAAATTGATCGGATTGTGGTGTACAAGATCTGTGGAATCACGAGTTGGGAAGCTTATGTTGGGATTGCAGTGTAAAAGATCTATCGTCCCGACGGTAACCTCGCCATACAGTTGCGATTAGAGCTAGCTGATAAGGCTACGTTGGGATCGTGATGTACAGAGACCCGAAACTCCCATCTTTCTCCTTCCGCTCCGAACTCCTCGATATAGTCGCGATTTGAGATAGTTGGGAAGCTAATGACAGGATCATTGCTTAAAGGAGTTCCGAAACAATATAAAAAGTAATGACAACCAAGAAAGTAGATGATTTGGAGAAGAAACTGGAGGAAGAGGTGAGCCAAATCAAATTGGGAATGGAGGAGCGTTTCTAGTCCATGGATGAGAGATCCACAATGTTGAAAGAAATGATGAAAAAGATTGCATAGTTCCACACAAACATGTCGTCGCCTACACCGTGATTGAGTGTCGGAATAAGACAAAATGGAAATAACACATCTAGATAGCTAGACTGTGCGCTAGTAGGCGGAATGGGACGGCGGGCGATTTGGGGTTGGAGAAGAGCGATTCGAAGGAATTCTACCTGGAACATGGAACCACAGTGGATGGGAACCCTGTTGAGGGCTACGTCTAACCACGTTAGTGCCTTTTATTGTGACAACCTTCCGACAAAAGACGATTTAGGAGCCCATGGGGATGGGCAAACTGAGTATGGGGCTAGCCAACTTTATGGAAGAAAGAAATAAATATGGGGTGAGGAAGGGAGCCCAACTCTTGCTTTATGGGTCGCATGAACTTTGATCGAGGAAATTGGGAATGAGACTTACACAAAAGGAAGTTGAAGATGCCGACCTTTGAAATAGAGGATGCATATAGTTGGGTTTATCACGTGGAGCGATACTTTGCTGTTAGTAAGGCTGACGTAGGAAGAAAATATAATCGCAGTGACCTTGTATTTGGAAGGGAAGACTTTAGCATGATATTAATGGAGAGAATGTCCAGCCAATCAGAGTATGGGAAGAATTCAAGGACCAATTGTTGGAGTGTTTCAGAACCAAATGGGAATGAAACTTACACGAGTAATTTTCTGCATTAGTCCAGGAAGGGTCTCTCATATATTATGAGATATTTGAGATGCTATTTAACCGTTTGAGGGGGATATTAACATAAATGTTGAAAGAAAATTTCATGAAAGGGTTGAAGTCAAATTATTCGAGCAACACTTTATCTGCCGAGATCGTGAGGATTGGAGAATTATGAAATTAGCATAGTTGGTTGAAGATAAAATTGTAATACAACAGACTAATAAGAGCAACACATGTGGAGCACTATACTGAACTGCTATAATCACGATGGTACCAAAAGCGCAAACAGTGGAAGTCCAGAGGGAGGCTCCACGGGACAGAAATAATGAATCTCGATCGAGCCGCATGGCGGGGGGGGGGGGGGGGGGGGGTTGTGTGTGGGCGCTCAAACCGCTTATCAAAGATATAGATTTAAGAAAAGCAAGTTAAGGGGTTATTTTTTCGGTGTGATAAGAAGTTTGTCTCTGAACACTGTTACAAAGATCAAACATTATATATGCTCGATGTGTGACGAGGAGACTGAGGATGCAAAAACCGTAAAGGTTGCAGTGGACGAGGAGAAGCACCTTCACTTGGATGTAGCAGAAGTCACATCAAACTTTGGGTGAGGTTTACCCCAAACTTCACCATAAAACTTTGGGGAAAGGTAGGAGAGCAAGATGGTTGTGTTGGTAGATAGTTGAGACACCCACATCTACTCAAGGAGTGAAACAATTGAGGCTTGAGATTTTTGACATAGGAAGTTTTGGTGTCATGATGAGAATTGGACAGGTGAAGAAGAGCAAGAGAGTTTGTAAAGGACTAATTTTTACACTGCAGAGTACTCAGGCTATGAAGGACTTTCTTTCCTCGGATTTAGAGAGTATTGATGATATTGAGTACGAAAGGATTTTAATTCTTAGAAGCGACTAAGATGAATTGGAAAATTTTGACCATGGAGTTTTAGGAGGGAGACAAAACAGTGGTGTTTCACGGTGACCCTAGTTTGTGTAATACCTTGGTGTCGTCGGATCCATTGAAGGTGTCAACTATGTTGGAGTGGTCACTACCTAAGACCTTGAAGGGGTTGAGAGGTTTTCTAGGACTTTCAGGATAATACAGGAAGTTCGTAAAGAGTTATAATTTGATTGTGTGGCCGTTGATGACAAAATTAAAGAATGATAACTTTCAGTGGGGAAAAGCGATGACCCATACTTTTGAGAAGTTAAAGAAAGTCATGACGTATGTACTAGTGTGGGCATTGTTGAATTTAAACCAACCATTCATTGTAGAAACAAATGCTTCAGGTTAGAATAGACATTCCTAATGCGGTGTCAACGACTCATCACTTATTTTAATCAAATGTTGGCATCGAGAGCCGGACTCGATTCAATTTAGGAGTAGGAGCCACACAACTTGATCCAACAATAGTTTCATTTTTTTCCACGTTGAGGACAATGTGTCTTCTTAGATAGGGAGTAATATTAAATCGGTGTCTAAGGGTTAGTTAGTTCTTTTCATTAATTATTATTGTGGGCGTATAAATAGGGTTTATTATGCTTAGGGTTACACATATGTGATTGTTGTCTTGACTCTTAGGATTAGGGTTTAGAGAGATCCCCTGCCTCTCAAATTGTAGGTTTTAGGGCTAGGGTTTGGAAGAGATTGCCTACCTCTAAAATTGTAGGTGCTTATCTTATATGTATTTCAGTCTTTGCATGCCACATCCCTAATTTATATGAAAAACTCTCTTGGTTCCTTTCATCATTCTTAGGCGATTGATTCTTTTCTGTCATCTTGAAGTCTCTCTATATCAATTAGAATATGATATCCTTCTAAAGGAGTATTAAAGGGAAGCTTAAGGTCCATATTTTGATCAAAATTATTATCAATTGAGGGAGATATTATCGGCCCATAGTCACTCCTCTCACAAAAGCAATCCCTATTCATTTTTTTTGGGAATTTCAAAAAAAATTCCTTCATCTGTCATCAAAATTATAATTTTTAATATGATGGATCCATATTTTGATTATATGTAACTGTTGTGATTACTATTTTGGCTGATCTTAATTTTATGAGGGTAATTTAGCCTGTATTATTTCTCTGCCATTAAAATTGCACCATGTTTGAGTGGTGACTTTTTTGGTTGATTCTCTTCAGTATTGAAATTCACTGCCTTGGTTTATTTTTTTTCCATTAGAGATGATTCACTCATAAACTGAAAACTCAAGAAATAAATTCTAGATTCTCTCCATTTTTTTGGTAGTTCTCAATTGCTTCTCTCTCTTATTAAAATTGCATGATTTTTGAATTGATAGGTTCATACCTTGTCCACTTTATTTTTGATGGTTATCATCGGAGTCGATGTTAATTTGTTAAGGTGTGAATTGATTTAAAAAAAAAAAAGAAAATTTGAGCGTCTCAACATTCTCTCAGTTGTATAAAATCTGAAAAAAGCTCAGGAACATTAATAAATTGCAATTGAAATTTGTTGACCGCAATTTAAATCTCTACTGTATCAAATTCGAGCAGAATCAGTTAAATTAATATATATACAGAAGAAACTAGTTAAAGAAAAAATTTCACCAAAATAAAGAAATTTATACCTCATGTTGGTACAAGAAGATGTTTGTCCCTGGAATTAGGTCGGCAGACTTGATTTGCTCTTGAAGAAATTACACATTAACTTGCTATTACATTCCTCCGGCCCTTTATTTATAGTCTCCTCACCCTAATCTTAATAGATATGGTTAATATAGAGATCAACCCAATTCAATTGTAGACCAACTTATGACTATTCCACAACTAACTCATATTTGAGATAGAAAAAGAGAACGCACATCTAGCTCCATCACAACGTCACTTCGAGCTCCTAAAAAGTTTGATCCTACACCAAATCATATAGACCAATCTGAAATTATCAAGTAGGAATCGCATCTATTTCTGAAGGCTGTCCACATAGTCATATTCTAAACTTGAAATTACCAAACAAAATAAACAAATAATTAAGTCAAATGAACTTTGCTTATATGATTGATTGATTTGATGCTTTTGGTTAGCCTAAACATGCATTATTTTTGTAACTAGATATCTAGGAGGCCATCAGCAAACCTTATCAGGTTACTTTGATGGGACTGTAAAACCAAACAACAAGTTACTCCATTGAATCAAATAATTAGACACCCTTTTGGGTTTTAATTGGCTCAGATTCCTTTCATTAAGGCACAATTGCCACTTTTACCACGAAGGATTAGTTCTTTGCTTCCAAGCTGCAACCAATGAGCATGTCAACAAACTCGGTTGTTTTCGGAATGCCTTATTTTTTTTTATTTAGAATGATGCAGGGGAAGACCATCCTTTTGGAAATTATAAGTTTTATTTTTATGTTTGGCTTCCATTTGCAAGCCATTATTTTATGGATTTCAGGATTGATTTGATGCTTTCAAGATGCCTAAACATGCAGATTTCTATCATTAGATAGCGGGGAGGCCATTAGTAAACCCTTGGGGGTTACGTGAATGGATAGTACTCTCATATCAAACCCTAGTTACTTAATACAACAACAACAACAACAATAACAAAGCCTTA
>NEWO01000005.1:5279121-5301024 GCA_003013225.1 Phalaenopsis aphrodite
AACCTCTTCCAACAATTCGTGAAGTTTTCTCCGACATACGCCGCGAAGACAGTCGCCTAAAGGTCATGTTAGGTGCTTCCTTGTCCACTAGAACCCTCGACGGATCTGCACTTGCTGCTCATATTCCATCCACAGACAACTGCCAACGCCAGGGCCGCCCTTGGTGTGATCACTGCCGCTGCTCTGGCCATACTCGGGATACGTGTTGGCGTATTCATGGCAAACCCGCCAATGGGAAACCCAAACGGGATCATCACCACCAAAGCCTCTCCAGGAACGAGCTAATTCAGTGAAGAACAATTTCATGCCCTCCAGAAGATGCTCGATCAGTTGTCACCAGTCCAGCCTACTAGTGTGGCATCGGTTGCCACCGGCCTTGTTACCTATCAAGGTATTTCCCCATCCGCTTTCGTCTTGGATTCAACCTTTTCTCGCCCCTGGATTGTTGACTCAGGTGCCTCCGATCATATGGTCGTGTAATCCGACTCTCACTGTTCGGATTGCTGATGGATCAGTTTCCAAAATTGCTGGTCTTGGTTCTGTCCTCATCTCTCCAGATTTATTCCTTACTTCTGTGCTTCATGTTCCTACTTTGGATTGCAATCTGATCTCTATCAGTAAGCTCACTAATGATTGTTATTGTGTTGCTAAATTTTTTCCATATGTTTGTGAATTTCAGGATTTGAAGTGGGGGAGGATGATTGGCAGTGCTGAGTTGCGCAGTGGTCTCTATCTTCTCAACAAACCCTCTGTCAGTCTAATCTCACCCACCGGTTGTACTCCAATATCAAGTCTGTCTTGCTTAAATCTGCTTAGTACATCTGTATTCCATTCCATCGTTAATAATGAGAGTAAAATCATGTTACTTCATTATCGTTTAGGTCATCTCAATTTTATGTACTTGGGGAAACTGTTCTCATTTATTTATTAATAAAGGTCCCACATCTTTTAATTGCGAATTTTGTCAACTTGTCAAACACACTCATACTTCATTTCCTCGATTATCATATAAACTCACTCGCCCCTTTTCTCATATTCATAGTGACGTCTGGGGTCCTCGTGAAAAAAATATTTCTGGGGCTCAATGGTTCGTGTCATTTATTGATGATCACACACGAGTGACATGGATCTATCTTATGTGTGACAAATTGGAGGTAGAACCAATATTTCGTGCATTCTATCAAATGATACTCACTTAATTTGACACAAAAATCCAGGCTCTCAAAACTGATAATGCACAAAATTTTTTCAACACCTCCCTAGGAACTTTTCTTACTCAACATGACATTCTTTACCTTAGCACGTGTGTTGATACTACCCAACAAGATGGGGTGACCGAGCGGAAAAATCGTCACTTGTTGGAGGTAGTTCGCTGTCTCATGTTTACCACATCGGTCCCTAAATGTTATTGGGGCAAGGCAACATTGATCGCTGCCTACCTCATAAATCGGATGCCCTCTATTATTCTGGGTTTCCGTAGTCCAATTGATGTTCTCCTTCGCTTCTTTCCAAATACCTGTACACTCTCTTCAGTTGTCCCTACCAAACTATTTGGTTGCTCCGTCTTTGTTCATATTCACAAACAACACTGCAGTAAATCAGACCCCAAATCTGTCAAATGCATAGTCATAGGGTATTCGACCAACAAGAAATGCTACAAGTGTTATAGTTCTTCAACTAAAAAGGTCTAATTCTATGGATGTCACTATTTTTTAGCATCAATTATACTATCAAGGGTTTGTCATTCAGGGGGAGAGTAGTCGTAGTGAACAACAGCTCTGTGTTCCTTTACCAACTGACATGAGTCCCTCATCGACTGTCAAACCTCCTCCGTCTCCTATTCAACCTTCCCAGTCTACACAACCCACATCTTCTCCTATTCAACCTCCTCAGTCTACACAACTCACTCCTCAGGAACTTCGGGTCTATACAAGACGAAACTGAACTGCTGAAAGAATAGAGAACCTAACACAGCTTCTAGCTGCTGTCCAAGAATCTAATCCGGCTCCAAAACCCTCTGAAACTCACTCAGGTACGGAATTCATAGACACTAGTGATTATGAGCTTACCCCGCCTGTGAAAGATGATTCTGATGTTCCTTGCACTCAACATCCTATTGCCCGATTTGTTTCATATGAGAGGTTAGCTCCTCCCTATCATGCATTTGTAACTGCTATTGACAACATAAATGTTCTGAATTCTATTCAGGAAGCTCTCTCACGCCTGGAATGGAGAAAAGCTGTGAATGAAGAAGTTGCTGCACTAGAAAAGAGTGGAACGTGGATTGTGTCTGATTTGCCCAAGGATACGAGATCAGTAGGATGCAGGTGGTTATTTACAATCAAATGTAAGACAGACGGAAGCATACATCAGTTAAAAGACCGACTGGTTGCAAAAGGTTATACTCAGTCATACGGAATTGACTACCAAGAGACACCAGTAGTCAAACTGAACTCCATTAGAATCATACTCTCCATTGCATCAAACCCAGACTTACCCTTTATGCAACTTGATGTTAAAAATGCATTCCTTAATGGAGATCTTGAAGAGGATGTATACATGGATTTACCACCTGGTCTTGAAGGGTCCTTCCCTAGTGGCAAAGTATGCAAGCTTCAGAAATTTCTATATGGTCTTAAACAATCTCCCTGTGCTTGGTTTGCCCGATTCACCAATTCAGTAATCAAGTGCGGTTATACTCAAAGCCAGACTGATCATACAATGTTCACAAAAAGATCCGAGAAGAAGATTGTTGTACTTATTGTATATGTTGNATTTGTAACTGCTATTGACAGCATAAAGGTTCTGAATTCTATTCAGGAAGCTCTCTCACACCCGGAATGGAGAAAAGCTGTGAATGAAGAAGTTGCTGCACTACAAAAGAGTGGAACGTGGATCGTGTCTGATTTGCCCAAGGATACGAGACCAGTAGGATGCAGGTGGTTATTTACAATCAAATGTAAGTCCGACAGAAGCATAGATCGGTTAAAAGCCCGACTGGTTGCAAAAGGTTATACTCAGTCATACGGAATTGACTACCAAGAGACATTTGCCCCAGTAGCCAAACTGAACTTCATTAGAATCCTACTCTCCATTGCAGCAAATCGAGGCTGACCCTTTATGCAACTTGATGTCAAAAATGCATTCCTTAATGGAGATCTTGAAGAGAATGTATACATGGATTTACCACCTAGTCTTGAAGGGTCCTTCCCTAGTGGCAAAGTATGCAAGCTTCAGAAATCTCTATATGGTCTGAAACAATCTCCCTGTGCTTGGTTTGCCCGATTCACCAATTTAGTAATCAAGTGCGGTTATACTCAAAGCCAGACTGATCATACAATGTTCACAAAAAGATCCGAGAAGAAGATTGTTGTACTTATTGTATATGTTGATGACATCATTCTTACCGGTGATCACACTGAAGAATTGACAAAGCTGAAGAAGTTTCTAGCCCATGAATTCGAAATCAAGGACCTCGGAGACTTGAAGTTCTTCTTGGGAATGGAAGTTGCAAGATCCAAAAGGGGGATAGCCGTAACTCAAAGGAAGTACACATTGGACCTATTGAAAAAAGCTGGTATGCTTGGATGCAAACTAATAGATACTCCAATAGACCCGTATAAAAAGATTGGAATGAAGAATGATAGTTTATCTTTCGACAAAGGACGATATCAGCGGCTTGTTGGAAGACTTATTTACTTATCCCACACCAGACCAGACATAAGAATTTCAGTAAGTATAGTAAGTCAATTCATGAACTGTCCTACTGAGGAACATATGACAGCTGTCAACCGTATCTTAAGATACTTAAAGATGACACCTGGGAAAGGATTTTTATTCAAAAGGAATGATAGTCAAAAAGTAGAAGTCTTTACTGATGCTGACTGGGCAGGAGACATATCCACCTGACGATCAACCTCTGGGTATTGTTCTTATGTATGCGGCAATCTAGTGACATGGAGAAGCAAGAAGCAATCGGTGGTATCTCAGAGTAGTGCAGAAGCAGAATATAGAGCACTAGCACTTGATATCTGTGAAGGAATGTGGATCAAAAGATTTCTCAAGGAGCTTGGAATTATGGGAGAAAATTCTATCAAGATGTTCTATGACAATCAAACTACAATCAGTATCACAAAGAATCTTGTTCATCATGACCGAACGAAACACATTGAGATTGATCGAAACTTCATTTCAGAGAAGGTGGACAATGGAATCATTGAATTGGTCTACACTCCTTTTAGAGACCAAAACACAGTCATTCTCACCAAGGCTCTCCCTAAGTCCAATTTTGATGAGCTAACCAACAAGTTGGGCATGTACAATCTGTACAACCCACCTTGAGGGGGAGTGTGGAATTATGCTCCTCATTATTATTTACTTCAATTTTATTTAGTACTTGCTATATTTAGTCATAGTATTAAAAGGATAATTCCTTAATTATTGGTATTTATATTTATTCCATAATTATAGGAATTAATTTATTATAGGAAGATTTCTTCCCTCTTTTTGTTTCTCTTGTACTCACCTATTTGTAGGTGAATTATCTCTGTATTCAGTGAGAAAAAAGATTATTCAAAATTCACAAAAACAACACCCGCACACACGTGCTCACATGTAATGTAAATCATGTGCATTGATGATGTTATGGTTCTGTTTTTTTAAGTGGTTTTTTTAAAGCATACCTATGATGATGATTCGACCAAAACGAGCTGTGTTTACTAGATTTTGGGTTATTTGTTATAATTAGTTCAATACTGCAAGGATTCGACTCATCTCCTTGAATTCCAATTTAGTACATCTAGAGTTTAGATTTAATTTGACAATTTATGCCATGAGAATTTGAAGAATACCTGTTGTTGGATTGGCGCGCCTTGATTCATGTTATTGGTTTCCCCACTCTGTTACCAGTTCATTCTTTTACACTTCATTGCTTCCTTTTTCTCTACTTATCGCTTTACTTCTAATTGTTGCCATATTTGACTCACACTCATTATTTTCCGCCACTCATTGCCTTTGCTACCTGCTACTCTCGCCTTTTTTTGTCATTCTTGTTGGCTTTATGAACTACCTTTTTTGTCCTATTCGTTCATTGTTGTGAAATATCTTGAAGTAAATCATGACTTAAATCAAGAGTGGGACTTTATGTGGGATTTTTTATGCTCGTGGAATTCATGAAGAATGCATTGGAATTTGTGTTAAGTAGATTGAAAGAAATTTCATATTTTTGGTCCTTCGTGGTATTGATAAGACCCATAAAATTATAGAATATTGAGTATTATGATATGTTTTCTAGTTTATATAATTTATTGTGTGCGTGTTTGTGGAAAGTGCTTTCATGGAGCGCTTCATAGGTGTTGATGACCACTTTCGAGGATGAGTCTCCTTATATCATTGTGAGGTCTAGTTCTCCCTTTGGGTGATTTCTATCTTTTTCCGAATTTTATCTTATTTATATTTGTTGTAATTTTTTGTGGTGTAAATTTTACCATTTTTAAAATTTATATGTTATTTTATTTTTTGTAGAATTTTAGATTTTTGATGCTATCAAATCATTATTTGGAAAGAAGGGAGCATATTTGCTGATTTTATATTAGAAATGGTTTTTTTTTTTTCTTGTTTTTTATGCTTAAGAGTTGGTAACTTGCATTTTTATAATTTTTATAATGTTTTGAATACAAGCTTGTATTAGTAACCGTAAACCCTTAGTGGGTGTTTGGTAGCCCCTTTTAACATGTTTTATTGCCGGGTTTATTAAATTTGGTCAAATGCTAAAATGCAGTAGTTCCGTGGATTTATGAATTTTCATATTTAGTGTCTGAAAATTTACCTTTGATTCAGCTAAAATCTGGATTTACTATATCCAGGGGTAGGGTGGATTTAACAGATTTAAAATTTACGGATTTACTAAATCCTACTTGTAGCCAAACACCCCCTTAATCATCCTACATCAAATTGGTGTAAAAAACTATGGCTTTATCTTCTTGCCTATCAAAGTAGGACATATACTTGGTCAGTAAAAAATAATAAAAGATACAATTTAAACAAAATTGAAGCTATGATTCAAAGAGAATATGATATAACTTTTGGGAGGATCAAAATTGTATGCATACATTTGATGGGAGGCATAACCTTGAAATATTTTCAGAACAAATTAGTAACATAGAATTACTTATTTGAAGGATAAAATTAATATCTCATGTTTCTTGTCATTGGATAGCGTACTTGTCTGTTATGATTAATGGCTACCTTGCAAAAGCATGTTATTAATTTGTTATGCACATGAGAGTTGGACTTTGCAAATAAAGAGTTGGGTTTTCTATGGGAGATTTGATGCAGTTGGAAACTTGGAATTCATAAAAGCATGTTAATTTGCTATGCACTTGAGAACTGGACTTTGCAAATAAAGAGTTCTATGGGAGATTTGATGCAGTCGGAAACTTGGAATTCATAAAAGATGTAATAAAAGTTGTTGCATTCAACCAGATTTTTAGTAATTATGAAAATTTTCTTATTTTGGGTCTTTTGTGGGTTATGAAAATGACCACTGAGGCTTGCAAAAATTATAGAATATTGAGTATTGTAATAAAAATTTTATTTATGTTTAATTATTGTATGCGTGATGGTCAGATGAAGTGAAAAATGTACATGTAATAAGAATTCTAATTGTCTGTCAATTCATTTGTGTGAATGCTGGATGTGTATTCTTCAAGTGTTTCACATGAGTCGACAACAATTGGGGAGTTTCCTTGTACTTGAACGAGGTTTGGTTTTTATGGGTGATTTCTATCCTTATTTTTGCTTCAATTTGTTCAGTGCATGATTGAAATTTTATCAAGCGTTAGATTTCTTTTTCATAATGTAAATTCCTTCATATTTCTATAAAAATTATATTAAAAATTAAAATATTTTCTACACCATAAAATTTGATGAGAGAAAACTTGCGCCTAAATTATAGAACAGGCATAATTAAAATTCTTTATTTATGTGAAGTAACTTAAACTATTTATCTAGACCTGAAAAATAAATATTGTTTCAGTACAACGTTTCTTGTTATTGAAGGTAATTTGTCTGAAAACACTGCAGTTTTGGTTCTTTTCCTTCTTATTAGAATATCTTGCGCCAATGTAATTTGATTTACACATTTACTTTAAACTTTTTTTATACAAGAATTGTTAAAAGACTGGAGTTCAATCTGTTTCATTATTTTTAAACCATGTTTATGTTGCAGATTCGACCTTTATGGAGACATTACTTTCAGAATACCCAAGGGCTTATATTTGTTGTTGACAGCAATGACAAAGAAAGGATTCTTGAAGCTAGAGATGAGCTACATAGAATGCTGAGTGAGGTTGGTACCTAAATTCTGACCCAACTCCTAATTTAAACAACGCTGCTAAAGGCACAAAGAAGTTTTACTTTAAATACAAACCAGAGTGGTTGCACATTACTTGTCAAATAATTGGGTTTACATCTTAAAAAGGGGTTAAAACATGCATGCATTTTTTCTTCTCCCTAGTTAAATGAGAAAATTAGTTTAACGATTTGTCAATATCATATTTTTCATATCACGTCACATGCATGTGTTAATATTTATTAGCTGATAATAAATTTTCTTGTTAGTATTTATTTTAAAATTTCATATATTATTTCATAATTTTGATTTTCTTGATGGTTGTTGAATAGTTTAATATTATATAATGTTTCTTCATATATTGGCAATTTGGAAAATTTTATGTGCTTTTTAATACTACAGGTACTACTTTTTAATATAAAAGGCTATAATACCCTAAATAGTTTTAAATTATAATCATCATTTTTAACACCGATAAATTATTTATATAACTTTATTTGGCTCTCATTTAGCAACACTTGAAGTGATCTGTGCTCTTAAAAAAAGAATAACCTAACTAATGAGAGGCTGCTCTCATAAATGACCTCGAAAAGCCTTTTCTTTTCGCAGAGAGAATGCTCTCGTAAATGACTTTTTAAACCTTCGTCGCATGGTGAAAGAGTACATCCTTTGCTTTTGTCGTCGAAGTCGAAGAAGCCTTCTGCGGAGCCGGAGAAGGATAGCCAATGGAGGGTATTTTGGACTTTTCCATTTCCAAAATAGCCGAATGAAGTTCTAAACAATGGAACGAAGGTTGGACTTTTCCGCTAATGTTCGTTTGGCCGATTGCACTTCTCGGAGAAGTTAATCGGCCAAATGAACATTAGTGTTCTCTTGGCGGTCTCTGCGACGGAAAGAAGGCGAGACTTGCTTTCAAATGAGTCATAACTGAAGCACGCTCATTTTTAACTCTTTGGGCCTGAATGAAAAAAATATGTTTTGTGCGTCACATTTTGTTTTTGTGCCTTGATAAGATTGATTTAAAGGAAAATTATGCATAATAAGATTATAGTAGTGTTTTGTATGTTCTTTTAGTAACTATCTTAGTAGATTTGATGTTGCCTTATATTTATTGAGGGCAATGTTCTTTAAGTTAAGCATGGTAACATTATCTCTTGTGTGATCGAATGATTTTTTGAGCCAACATGGCAAAGTATTTGTAATCAGATCAACATTTCCAACAACTACCTTCTCTAATCAGGGTTTCAATAAATGACACGGCATGGCAGCCTGATATGAACACAACCCAAGAAATTTGGGTTCGGGTTTTCCCAATTAAATTTGAGTTGGGTTCAGATAAAAAATTCTAACTCCTTTATTTTTCTTGTCGGGTTTAGGTTAACTTGCCAACCCAACTTTGATCCGCGAAACCATATTTTTTTTTGTTCTAATCTTTTTTCTATTAGTCCATGGTTTGGTCACGTTAAACATTGACCATCAGATGACCTTGTTGGGAAAGTAGATGTTTTAGATTTGACTTATGCTAAAAAAGATAGAGGTGGACCTAAAATGACTCGAGCATATAACAATAAAAACAACCCTTTATCCCATTAAATGGGGTCAGCTACATGAATCTTTTTTCTCCATTTTGTCCTATTGAGTATCATATTTTATTTAATTCCAAAAGATTAAGATAATTTTTTATATAATAGACCCAAGTCTTCTTAGGTCAACCTTTGTCTTTCTTAACATAAGTTGAATCTAACCTACTCTCCTAACTGGATCATCAGATGGTTGACGTTTAATGTGACCAAGCTATCTGAGACAACTCTCTCTAATCTTGTCAACCATTGGAGTTAAACTAATCTTTTCACATATATATTCGTTTTGCATTTTGTCTCTAAGTGTCAAGCCACTCATCCACCTAAGCATTCTCATCTCAACAACACTTAAATTTGTTAGTGCTTCTTTTTCAAAGGCCAACATTCAGCGCCATAAAGCTCTCACTAGTAAGTGGTTTATAATCAAAATGGTTCCGCAGACTTAACAGATGTCATACAATCTTTAATTTATTTAATCGAGTCTTACCAGTAAGCGGTGTCTATTCTTCGGGATGAATACATTACTTGCGATATTAATCTCGTTTATTTAAACTAATGAGGATATGAGATCGGTCCGGTCTTGTATTTTCCAAAATCCAAAATACTATTTTTTCCAAATTATATATATTAAATTAAATTAAAACGGGTGTTGGGATATCCATCATAACAACCGACAACTTCACAACTCCCAACTTTTTAGTACCGACACTAACTATCTACGATCTACGTGATTCATAGTTTGTGCAGCTTCAGACTCTGGCCTTTGCAGCATACGTGCGTTATCACAACTCACAATTATGGTCTACATGACCAACTACGACTTACATGGTCCACAATTTGTGCAACTCCCTACTCCAGCTTCTGCAACCTACAGAGATTATCACAACTCACTATTATAGCTTACGTGACCTACTACGACCTGCGTGGTCCACAGCTTGTGCAGCTCCCGTCTTCGGCCTTTGGGACCTATGGTCGCCATCACAGCTCACAAAGAAGACCTAGCTCGCGCAACTCCCAAATCCGGCCTCTGCTGCTTATGGACGTCATCACAGCTCATCACACGACTTAAGTGAACAACTACAACCTACGTGGTCCACAACTCCTGAAACTCCCGACTCCACTCTTTGCGTCCTACGGACGACATCGCAGCTCACCATTGTGGCCCATGTGACCAAATATAACCTACATAGTCCATAGCTCTTACAACTCCTGACTCCGGCTTTTGCTGCCTACGGATGTCATCATAATCACCACTACAACCTACATAACTAACTACAATTTATATTACTATAGCTCGTATAACTCTCGACTCTAACCTCTACGGCTTATTGATGTCATCGCAACTCACCACTACGACTTAGGTGACTAACTTCGGCCTACATGATCCACAACTCATGCAACTCCCAACTTTGACCCTATGGTTGTGATCACAGGTTATCACTACAACCTACGTAAACAATTAAGGCTTGCGTGACTTACAACTCGCACAACTCCCGAATCCCGCCTGTGCGATCTACGAACATCATTGGCGACTCATCACTACGACTTACGTGATCCACAACTCATGCAACTCTCGACTTCGGCATCTGCGGCTTACAGACGTCATCACAGTTTATCGCTACGGCCTACGTAACCAAGTACGACTTATGTGGCGCTTATAGCTCACTCCGACATCTCTGCCTACAAACGTCATCACTGCTCACCACCATGTACTATGTGACAAATTTTGTCATTTGTGGTCCACGGTTCGTGTAGCTCCCAACTCTTACCTCTACAGCCTACGGACGTCACCACAACTCACTACTACGACCTATGTAATCAACTACAATTTACGTGATTACAGCCCGTCCGGCTCCTGACTCATACCTCCGCAGTTTACAAACATCATTGCTGCTCATCATTAGGACTTATTTGACTAACTACAACTTAAGTGGCTCATAGCTATTGCAGCTTCTTACTACAGCCTTTTGGCCAACTTATGCTCCAGAGGCAACCATCAACGGCTCACATGATCAACTGCTATCATGACTTTCAACTATGACATATACAAAAAACAATTACGACCCTTGCAGCCTGCTATCATTGAGAACCACCTTCATTACGACCATATTACTGCTATTATAGATGAACTACCATTCTACATTTACAATATGAACTACCATTCTACATTTACAATGGTCAACTTTATAATTCCATCTTCTCTAATTCAAGAGAAGAGTAACTGTGCTAGACCTTGTGGTTTTTTCTAATTTTAGGAGTTTTTCTTGTAAAAATTGAGTTGTCTTCTCATGCTAACTTCTTTTTTATTTTCCAAATGTGTGCTAGAGTCTCGTACAACGTTAAGACACTTAATAATTACATTGTCTTCGCGGGTCTTCCGACACACTAATTATTATTTTATTTAGCTTGTTTTTTGTCGGAACATGTGGGTAGCAACATCACATGGGGAAGCAAGGGATAAGCAGTGGCTTTACTATTTTCAAAAAAAAAGATTTTGATTGATTTTTTTATATGCCTCAAAATTTGTGTGTAATACCCAAGCTAGGGGTGCCCCTTTTGGGTAAGTTGAACGTTCTGTACGCATCTGCGCAGTTTGTTTTATGGTTAGACATCATTTGGATAATTCTTATGGCCGATCGAGCATCCTTAATCTCAATTTGCATGCTGCGAGCTCCCATCTAAATGCATGACAATTTAAGTGTTCTTTATAGGCAGACTGGATGTTCCAGACTCATCGACGTTGTCTAATTCGCGATCAGGCATTGTTTGGATAATTGTCGCTGGTCGAGTCACCTTGACCTCAATTTACGTGTCATTGCGTTCATGCGCCATCATTTTCATAATACTTGATTGAATTGATCATTTAAAATCTTCTCCTCGAGTAATTCTAATATTTATGCCTCATCGGTGCCATCTATTTTGTGTAGCAAGCAATAGTTGCACGAGTTTACTCATAATTATAGTGCCTCGACTTAAATCCATGTTACGTTTCGTCGTTTGTCCGTCACCCTCTTGGTTCGCTTTCAATTAATTTTTATTCTGACATGCTTGTCAATATTAAGCCTTCCTATTTTTCCACAAATTGAACTTGTAGGTTTATCAAATCAAATGTCATTCAATGCTTACACCCTCTTTTTTGTTTTCTTAGGGGCCGTTAGGGATCACCTCTGTTTTTTTCCTTTTTATTTTGTTTTGTTTATGTTTTGATTTGAAACAAAAACATATTTGACTATTTGATTAAAGTATGGTTGTTTTTAAAAACACTTAAAACATCTAAAAATTATTGTGAATGTTTTCAAAAACATGTTATTTGTATTTACAAACAAAAAATAAAAATATGTGAAAAAATCACTAATCAAACATGTTCTTAAAAATAAAATGAGAACAAAAATTAAAAAAGAGAACAAAAATAAAAACGAAAATTGATCCCAAAAAAATTCTTGGGGAGCTATTATTAATCACATTGATAAACTTGGCACACTAAAGGGCCATTTGGGATCACTTTTATTTGTATTATTTATTTATTTATTTTTTATATTTTGATTTGAAACAAAACTTGTTTGACTTCTTTGATTAAGATATGGTCGTTTTTAAACATCCAAAACTATTAAATTTTGTTGCAAACGTTTAAATCTTAATTTGCATTTAAAAATAAAAAAAATGAAAAAAAAACATAAAAAAATCAAATATGTTTTTAAAAACTAAAGAAAAAACAAAAATAAAAACAAAAAAATAAATTTTTTCCTAAACAAATCCTAAAGTTTCAGGAGTGAACTTTGATTTATGTTTGTATTAGCATGCATGAAGTATTTATATATGACAGCAGAATGATTTTGAATAAAATTATTTGCAGTGTAACTCATGACAACCGACCTTCTTGTAGAGTTGTTTAACATAAGCACATCTCGCTGCAGATTAAGGCCTATGTGCATGCTTTATAGAAATGGTGATGCTGTCTTCCACACAAACCATTATGAGATTTTTAAATTGCATTGATTTTTCCTTCTTGGCACATATATTTGCAGTTTACAAGTTCTATTTTTTCATTATTATTATTTTTAAATCTTCTTTTTTTAGGATGAATTACAAGGTGCCACTCTGCTAGTATTTGCCAACAAACAAGATCTTCCAAATGCAATGAGTATTTCTGAAGTCACTGATAAGTTAGGCTTACATGCTCTTCGTCAACGCCGCTGGTACTATCTTCACATTTTAATTTATTTTATAAAGCATTTATATGTCAAAATATACTTTTGATTCTAATTCTAAATTCTTGAAGCACATATATCATCATCATCATTATATTTATGAAGCACAAATTTATGTTAGATGTAAACATCTCAATTACTAATACACCATAATTACGGACAAGAACACACATTTGACATATATGGATTCACCTCTTAGCTCCATTTCTTCCCTTTTGTACGCATGCCAACATTGCAAATAGAAGCTGAACTGAAAAAAAAAAAAGAGGATGATTTACATATTTATCACACAGTTCTTATGTATTTACATATCTACTTCATTTTTTACATGTATGGCACCTTATCTATGGATGAAAAGGTGTATTTTTACATTTTAAAGGTTAAATTAGTGGTATTTTTAATGTAATATGAAAGGTTTGGGTGTTATAAATGTAAAATGTAAACTATAGGCGTTGGATATGTAAATACATATGAATTGGGTGGTATGAATTTAAATGCCCAAAAAAAAAAAGCATGAAGAAGATGTGATTCAAGAGAAATTAGCAACATTAATATATTTTTCAGATTACCTTCGGTCATATTTCTATTAGAAATGAATGAAGGCGATTGTTCTCACCCTTGAAACAAATTCTGTAACCTGCTTAGTAAAATAGCTTGTTTGAAACTCGTTTCCAACATGAGAATGAGTAATTTATCTGTGAAGATTATGTAATAGACATTAATATTGTTGGTTCTTTTCCTTAAAAGGTATATTCAGAGCGCTTGTGCTACTACTGGGGAAGGACTATATGAAGGCCTTGATTGGCTTTCAAACAACATATCCAGCAAACCAAAATAAATAACTTCCTTCTACTGTCTGCTTTATATGCTGTGTAAGGTGAATCTGGCATATCTACTTAAAAATTTTATGCTTACTCCCCTTTATGTGGAAAATTGATGCTTACTTCCCTTATGTTTACAAATCAGAACTTATTTTTATAATCTTTTGTGAGTTGAAAAAAAACTTGAATGACTGAAGATTGCTGTAATGTTTTACTTAAGAACTACTCTGCCATGTTTCCTTTATTTGTGTTGCATAAGGTATGCCATTCACCCACTGTTTATTTTATGTTTTCTGTTGCTTGGGGAAAATATTAAACAAAATATCTTGATAATGATCAAATTTTGTCTTTATATTTTGACTTTATATATATATATATATAATTTTCTTATTAAAACAATTAATTAAAATTATCAAATTGTCTTTATATTTTGACTTGAACTTGTCTTCCTCCGCTTCTCTTTGCGCGATACTATTGCTTCTTCTTTTTCTTTGCACATTGAGTATGCTCGACCCACACACTAGGTTCAATCCACCGGTGGTAGTTGATTGGTCGAGCCAACGAAAAGGGTTTATTGAATTGATCAGCCCAGTGGTGGTTGATGTTCAAGTCAACGAAGGTGGTTGATCGAGCTGATCGGCGGGGAAGCGTCGGTTGGACCAATCAGACCGGTGGAGGTCGATTCGTCGAGGTGACGAATAGGGTCGATCAAATAGATCAGGCCGGTGGCGGCCGATTGTTCGAGTCGACGAAGGTGGTCGGTCAGGCTGATGTGGGTGGCTGATCGACCGAAAAGGATTGATCAGACTGGCTGCGGTCGACCGGTCGAACCGACGAAAAAGGTCAATCGAATTGATTGGGTTGGTGGTGGCTGATCATTCGAGTCAACGAAGGTGGTCGGCAGGGCTAACAAGGGGGCCAATCGACGGGGAAGGGGCAAACAAAACGATCAGACAGGTGGTGGTTTATTGGTCAAACTGACGAAAAAAAAGCATGCAATAGTGATATTTTAGTGCAATTTTTAAAAAAAATCATGCAATGCACTCGATCTAAATATGAATGCATGCATAAAGTGAAAGTTCGATCATGCTCTACAACGAAAAGTAATGGGGCAAAGTGAGCACCACTACAAAGAGACGACAACCACCTCCGTTTGCCTGACACAAAAAAACTTCGTGGAGGAAAAGTTTTCGCGGTGTAGGGAATGTCAAAGTCATGGAACTTTTTGTTCTCTATGCCCAAATTGATGGATTATGCTCCCCTCCATCATGGGAATGAAATCATCGGCGCAAATGCGAGGTTACAACGACCCTAAATGTTGTAATTATGTGCTAGAAATGAAAGGAATAGGTTTTTCTCATGGGTTTGTAAGGAATTGCAAAGGCCCTCTAATCTTAGGTAGTTTTCTCGTGGAAATAACTAACCAATCAATATGTGTGATGTTGTGTCAACTAGCGTTGGCATGCTAACTTGCCTAGTTAGGGCAACCGAAGCCACGCCGACATCACAAATTTGACCAATCAAAAGATATATGGTCGGTCTGACCGGCACTGTTTGGTCAATCAACTCGTCCGATAACAGGCGGTGGAATTAGCTAGACGAGACCAGATGGTTGGTAAAACCCGCCTTGTGTGGGTGATCAAAACCCACAACACCTAGCAAGGTTTACTCCTAGGGTCAGCTAAGAAAGAAAATGTGAAGGTTGTACCGTCGCGGTGGCTGATCTAAGTCCAATGGTGTCCGGGAAGAAGCTCTCCTAGCGGTAGGGGAGAATAAAAACCTCGCCAGAGTTCACCTTCCTCAAAGCTGTGAGGAAGCTTTCCTCGTTGCCTCACCGGAATGCCGTCAGATACGAAGAACATGACCAGATTCCTTCTCCCTCCCAAGTGGTAAAGAAGCTCTCCTTATAGAAGAGAACTAGGGGGTTGCTAGAGTTGGCCTTCCTCAAGATGTCGCCGAAGACGAAGAAGATGGCCTAAGAAATGGAAGAAAATATGAAGAAAATGGTTTCCCTAGCCTTCTCTTAGAGGATGAAGAAGAATACTTCTAGAAATCCTCTTAGAAGCTCCTTGAATCTTCACCTTGCTCCCAACTCTTGTCATCACCAATTGGTCGTGCAAATTAGCTCCTCCATGGCTTATTTAGCTATAGGGAGTTAGTCTACGTATCTAAAGCCGCTTTCCCAATTTGGAATGGCCTAATGTACCTCCCATGCCATTTTTAGGTGAAAAACCAAACAATAGAGCATGGGCCACCAATCATGGTCGCCTTGTCGACGAGAATCCGAGGATCGGAGGTCCAAATTCATGAAACAGATCGGGGTAACTTGACCGCGTCAGACTCGGACGTGATCACACCATAGTTCAAGGTGTCACAGATCGGGGTCTGACATGGCCACTTCGAGGGTTGGCATAATTATGTTGGATGCATTGTCTAAGTAGTGTGCTCGCACCACATACCGGAGTGGTCACGCTGATCAATGAATTCAAGTGCCTACTAAGATTTGGGCATGTGAACGCTCATATTGTGGCATAATTATGTCGTAGTTTCTGTTTGGACAACGTGGTCATCCCGATCACAACCCTTTTATGTTCTTCGTGGAGATCTCAGCATGGCTAGTTCTGATTTTGGCGTGGTCACGCCACTAAATAGGCGTGGCAACACTTAAATTAGGCGTGGTCATGCCAGACCCCAGAAAAGTTGGGATGGCTTTTAGAGAAGCTCACAAAAGGGGTTTCGAGCCTCGTGGGACCTCCGGAGGATCGAATATGCATGTCATGATTCTTGGACCAGCGTAGGGATCGAAAATGCATCTCAAAAGAGTTTGAGAGGCCGAACCATCTACATATCATCAAGCAGGGCGATTCCAAGATGAAATCCATCTATTTGAGTCTCGAACTTAAGGTCCGAACACAGTGCGGTTCGACGTTCTGTGCCATCGGAATATCCATATCAATAGAATACAACCATGTGTCGCAGGAATGAATGTCAATATGGAGGATTTCTGAAGCAATGGTAGCTTGGCCATGATCAACTCAGGACACGACTATGACTGTGTAGACCTTAATTACAGTGTAGTGCACTGATGCAAACGATTTTATGTGGTGCGTTGCAAATATCTTTCAATATTACAATGCACACACGACAAAACAAATAGTAAATATGCAGTCAAATCTCAATAAAAATAAATTCAGTTTAAATAGTTTTATTTTTTTAAAATTATTAATCTGTCAAACCGTAATAATAACACAAGTATAAGCATCGCTCAAGTAATAAAGGGCTTTACCGGAGTCATAAGTATCGATCCCACAAAGAGTTCGAAATTCTTATGGTTATAATGTCAAACACAATATTCAAATTATAAAACTTAAGTAAGCAAAACAAATATAAAATAAATTTACTGTGCATTAAATGAAATGAAGTTAAAAGAATTAAGTTAATTAAATTAATTGCTAAACTTCAAAAGTAAACTTATAAAGACTAAACAAATTTTTGTGATGAAGTATTCAAATTTAATAAAACAACATTCCCATTTACAATGAGTTTATGGATTGGGTCACCCGGTTCTATGGGTCGTGTCGGAGGAGTGGTCAGCAAGGCTATCTCATTTACGACATGGCTACACCATTTTTGGCAAAGCAGGTGTTTCTATAAAGCGAAGATGACCACCTCTATTTGCGAGACACAAAGAAACTTAAAAGGGAAAAGTCTTTGCAGTATAGGAAACGTCAAATTCATGAAATTTTTCGTTCTTTATGCCCAAATTGACGGATTTCGCTCCCCTCTGTCGCAGGAACGAAATTGCAGGCACAAGCACATGATTACAACAACTCTGAATGTTGGGATTTTGTGTAGAAATGAATGGGATAGATTTTTCTTATGAGTTTGTGGAGAATCACAAAAGTCATCTAATCTTAGAAGGTTTCCTTTATGAAATAAACAATCAATCAAAATGAGTTCGGCTGTGTTGACTAGTGTCAGCAGACCAACTTACCTAGTTAGGGAGATCGAACCCACGCCAACATCACAAATTTGGCCAATCAAAAGGCATTTGGTCGGTCCAACCGATATTGTTTGGCCAATCGACTTGTCCGATAACGGGCGATGGAATGATCTAGAAAATATCGAATGGTTGGTCAAAACTATCTTGTGTGGATGATCAAAACCCACAACACCTAGCAAATTCTACTCCTAGGGCTGGCTAAGAAAGAAAATGTGAAGGTTGAGGAGGTTGTACCGTTGCGGTTGCTGATCAAAGTCCAAAGGTGTCCGAGAAGAAGCTCTCCTAGTGGTAGGAGAGAATAAAGACCTCGTCGGAGTTCACCTTCCCCAAAGGTGTGAGGAAGCTTTCCTCGTTGCCTCGCTAGAATGTGGTCAGAGACGAAGAACATGACCAGATTCCTTCTCCCAAATGGTAAAGAAGCTCTCCTCATCAAAGAGAACTAGGGGGTTATTGGAGCTGGCCTTCGCTAAGATGTCGTCGAAGACGAAGAAGATGTCCTAAGAAATGGAAGAAAAGATGAATAAAATGGCTTCTCTAGCCTTCTCTTGGAGGAAGAAGAAGAATCCTTTTAGAATCCACTTGGAAACTCCTTGAATCTTCACCTTGCTCCCATCTCTTCTCTTCACCAAATGGATGTGCAAGTGAGCTATCCCCCATGGCTTATTCAGCAATAGTGAGTTGGTCCAAAGGTCCTAATCTGCTTTTCCAATTTGGAATGGGCCCAAAGTACCTTCCATGCCATTTTTAGGTGAAAACCAAACAATAGAGCATGGGCCACTAATCAGGGTCGCCTTGTCGCAGGAATCCAAGGACCGGAGGTCCAAATCTATGAAACAGGTTGCGAAGACGTGGCCATGTCGGGCTCGGGCGTGGTCACACCACTGTTCACGCAGTCACAGATCGTGGCCTGGCATGGCCACATCCGAGGGTTGGCATAATAATGTCGGGAGCCTACAGAGATTTGGGCATGCTCATGTCCATATTGTGGTGTAATTTTGTAGTCTCTGTTTGGCTTGCGTGATCACACCTACCACAACTTTTTTTGTTCTTTGTGGAGATCTCGGCGTGGCTACTCCCGGTTTAGGCGTGGTCACACCACTAAATAGGCGTGGTCATGCCAGACCCTAGAAAAATTGTGCTTCCGGAGAAGCTCGCAAAAGGGATTTTGGGCCTTGTGGGACCTCCGGAGGATCAACTATGTAGGTCACAATCATTGACCCCCGTAGGGACCATAAATGCATCTTAAAAGAGTTTGAGAGGTTGAACTGTCTATGTATCATCAAGCAGAGTCATTCTAACATGAAATACGTCTATTCGGGCCTTGGACTTAAGGTCCGAACATAGAGCAGGTCGATGGTCCGCGCCATGGGAATGTCCCTATCACTAGGATACGACCCTGTGTCATAGGAACAAACGTTAACCTGGAGGATTTCGGAAGCAATGCTAGCTTGGCCACGGCTATGACAGTGTAGACCTCAATTACAGAGTAGTGCAATCAGCAAGGATAACCTGTGTATATCACACAAAAAATGGATGCCAACATGGATTTGAGTAGTACACTCAAGCTTTCTTGAATTCTTGTGGATTTGAGTCTATCCATCCACATATTAGGTTAAATTAGAGTGTCTTGAACTAGAATAAAAATATATGTTAAGTTAAAAACAACCTTGAAATCCTTTTGAAAGGATTTTGAAATTAAAAAATCTTTTACAGAAATATAAGAAAAGGGCGAAGGTAAAAAAGAAAAGAAAATAAAATAAAATAAGAAAATAAAAAGAAAAGGAGAAGGAAAAGAGAATGCTAGGGAAATTTGATTTCAGAACCACGGCTGGAGTCTGATAATCATCGAGTTTTTGAATCATTAAAGAAATTTTAAATGATCAATTTAAGATAAAATTTAATGAAATTGAACTCAATTAAACTGCAGAATCTTAAACCATCAATATCTTGAAAATGACCAAAATCTTAAACATCAAGATCCAACTGAAAAAATATCTTCATCAAATAAAATTCAACCAAAAACAATCAAAATTTCGAACTTCAAGTTACTGAAGATGATCAAAATCTTAAACATCAAATTCAAGTAAAAAAGATACCAAAATTTAATTTCTTAAAATGAACACTGGCTCTAAAACTTTAAATAAAAGCCAAAATTGAAATCCATTGAACATAAGACATTAAAATATTGTAACGGAAACTTGAATTGAAATCACAAATAAATTTAAAATTGAAAACTCTTTAATCTTTTGGACATTGTCCTTAAATTTTCCTGGTTGTTATTTAGGCAATTTTTAATGTCCCCCAGGGTGCCCTATACCTAATACAACTAGAAAACTCAAAATTACCACAAGAATGAAAAAAAAAAATCTTTTAAAAAATTGAAATTAATAAAACAAGATTAAAAATTAAAATTCTAAACTCTAAGATACCAGTGATGAGATACTAAAGATATATTTTTGCGCTATTTATCAGTGATGATGCATTTGTCACTTTTTCTAGTACTCTGTTGGATTAGTAGTAAAAAAAAAAAAGATATACAGAGAGTTGAGTTAGGTTATGAAGAGGAATAGGGTGAATATGGTAAGGGTGTCTGCATCTGTTGCAATTGTAGTGTTGGAAGAGATTTAAGATTGTCATAACAAAATTGCGAGGTCATTACTTTACAGATATAAATGGAAGAAGTGTTTGTTACAAGTACATAAATACATGCATACGCAGGTATACATACATATAGCACAATGAACATGAACTCAAATGAATAGAAGGTCTAGGCAGGAGGCGGCGTCTTGCCACAACTTATCAATAGATCAACGACAATGGGATATAGCATGTAGATATTAAGAAACTTTAGCTTGATGGAGGTGCAAAGACAAGTCGTCGCTTCAATCTGTGTGAGGCCTTGGATGAGCGGACACCACTCATTGAGAGTCGGATCTTTGATCTGAATCGCGCTGCTCAAAAGATCCAAACAAGTTCCCAACATTAGGATGTCTAGAGGGCAAGTATTTTTTGGGAGCTGGAAGTGGAGAGGAGCCCGATTTGCCAGTCACTAGATGATTGTTTATCGAGGGGTTCACAGTGATAGGAGGCATGGTGATGGGTTGTTTTCCCATGATGGGAGGGATGGTGATGGGTGGCTTAATGATGATAGCATCGAGGGTGACCGGCGGGTTTATGAAGTATGGGGAGAAGGGAATGTGTGGTCCTCCGATGACTGAAGGACTGCCGATCATTCTTTTTTCAATGATTGGAGGGAGGGTGATTGGTAGTTTTTCAATGATTGGAGGGATGATTATTAGTCTTTCTTTGGGAGCTGGGTTGGGGGTCACAGGCGTCTGGAAGGCACCACTATCAAAGGCAACTTGGAAAGAGGAAGAGAAGGAAGTGACAAGAATGAGCAGAAAAAGATAGACCATGGGGGAGGAATCCATGGTGCCTTCTAGCTAGCTTATTTCTTCATTTAAATGCTAAGATATACATATATATGTAGCTGTTGCAGAGAGTAAACAGACGGGTTTTGTCTTATAGAAGAATCAGATGAGTGGAATCTGAGTAGAGGAATTGAGGAAGACTTGCAAAGCACATCGAGTTGTAGCTCTTGCCAGGCTTGCTAACTGACGCGGGCGACGAAAGCAATTTTGGTGGTTCGATGAAGGAGAAAATATCATGCCGTCATTTCATTTATAATTAATATATAATTAAAATATGTCACATTGCCTTAGTCTGCTGAATTACAGTATAACTAGTGCAAGACAAAAGATCAAATTACAATAAGATTCGAGTAAATTAATAATATATTTGTATCTATTTCTTTATAAGGTAAGATTAGATTTTTATCAATTATTAATGAACTGTTTGATAATTTATTTGATACCCTTTCAAAAAATATCTTCGATAGTTTCAATATTGACGTATTAAATGATTAATATATTAAAATATC